>QXVZ01001565.1:0-10919 GCA_008931825.1 Phallusia fumigata
CAGGGCAATTGTACACTACTTGCACTGTATAAACAAGCTACCATGAGGCATGTTACTGTTTGAACGTAGCCTTTTCAAAATGGAAATCATTGGATGAAACTAGAGCTTTGGAACGCAGGACGATTGGACGTTTTTTTTTACAATTAGCGATTTTCGTTTGTTTCATTCGGCTTAATGCGTTGATGGGATGCGAGAGTAAAACAAAACCTCCGAACTATTGTATATGATTCTTGTGATTTTTTGTTCCTATTATTTACAGTCAAAACTATTTCAGGGAGCGTGTTTGTAGGATAAAAAAAATTTTAATGTATCCCCTATGGTATGTAAAATGCAGGATAATTAGAGCCTAAAAGGGTATTACTGAGTTTCAGCTTTATTTAGGAGCAGGCTAGTGTATTTTAAAATGCGCAACATGTCATCGTTGTAGTCTCCGGACAAAATTAGAGCTACAGAGATTCGTAACAGGCGATTAGTATGATTCCAGGTCTGTAGACGGACAAGCAGTTATCAACGCATCGCAGAACCCACAATTTTCCGCTCAATCAGTTTAATGCCCACTTTTCGTTTGGCGGACAAAACATTTGCTAGTGTCAAATTAAAGTTTTAAGCTTTATCATCAGCAAACATCAGTCGTTGATGAACACAAACCCTATTTGCCAATGGCAAGGCAAAGCTTTGTCAACAGACAGCGGACGATGAAGGTTTGCAGCGTGACATGTCAGTTTGTTAGGCCGCCACATAAAGCTGAAACTGGAACGAGGCTTTCGAACTCCACAAACTGCTGCGTCATGACTGAAATGTTTTGTTGACNTTTGCAGCGTGACATGTCAGTTTGTTAGGCCGCCACATAAAGCTGAAACTGGAACGAGGCTTTCGAACTCCACAAACTGCTGCGTCATGACTGAAATGTTTTGTTGACCAATCAGAAGCGAGATTTCCGGCAAACAGGGTAAACGATATCATGGCACTACGCCAGGTTACTCAGGTAAGGCTGATCTTGTTGATTTTGTTGAACAAAGAATTGCGCCACTAGATTCGTTTGAATTTCGAACTATAGAGGGATATTTTGTGTCAGGCGTATTACCTTATCTGTTCCAGGTGAATAAACCTATTCACCCACAAGAGCAGGGGCTTACCAATATGCGCTATTTTCAGCACTTTTCTCAGTCGTGCGAATCTGTGTTCAGTCATTTGTTACCAAATGTTGCTAAAATGTTTTGGGAAAGACATCGTTTGCAAGCAATCAGTCAGTATAGGATATAATACCAGAGCGTCTTGAAACAAACTCATGTGGGGTTTACTGTATTTTGTACTTTTGCAACTCAGCTTTGCTAATCTAATGATAAATTATAAACAAAACATTGCAGAATCACTTGGCGCCTGGCCATGGTGTCAGTATACCTTTATGTCTGGTTTTGTGGGATAATTGACTTGTCACATCTTTTTCAAACATTGTTTGCCAATGTGCATTTTTTAGTCTGATGAAAGTCTGATTTCACCAGCTTAAGTTACTAACAAGAGGTGTTTTACAGTGTAAAATAGTATTTATTTTGTCATTTTCACACTGCTGGGCTAATGAAAAATGTTGCAGTTGTGTTCATTTTGTACTATGACTCATGATGGCACCATTCATATTATTAAATATGTAATGTGATCATGTTTTTTTACATTGCTGTCCTGCAGTATTTTTTGTGAATAATGTAATTAAATAGCATTTGCACTCTAAAAGAGAAAACAAGATGGAGATCAAGTAGTTAAATGTTAATCTGCAAAATTTGTAGACCTATAAAAGGCCATGTGTATAAGGGATGTTTGCAAATTTATTTGAAAAAAATTGGCAAACAATGCAATGAATTATGTTGGTTTTTCTGTCTGATTTCACTGTGAGTGTGTGATGTAAACATTATTATTTCTAAATAAATATGAAACATAATGCTGACCACATGTTGTGTCTGCTGTGTTAGCAGGAAGTGTTTTATACTATGCAATTATTGATGCCTTTGCCGGCTAATGTAATCACTTCCTCTCGTTGGACCTATGATGATGAAGTTGTTTTCCCTTTAAGCTATCACTGTATGTAGACAGTGGTGTGTGTTGGTTAGAAAAAATGCTGCAGCAAAGTTGTGTTAAATTCAAACTGATATGATTGTTTAATTTTTGGTATCTGCAATTTTTAATTTTTGATATCAAAATTTTTAAATGTTGATCTGTAATTGCAGTCATGTTTTTGCAAACAAAGCGTTGTTATTGCAAGCAAAGCAAAGTGGCTTTGTAGCCCTGAAAGTCATAATTTGTATGATATATCACCAACAATTTTTCTTGCAAATTCAGGTAGCCTGTAGTTTTTCTTACAAATACTGCCATTTGTTATCAACATGTCATATCCTGATGTCAAAAATGCACCTGGCCAGCAAAAGATGGATATTATGGCCAGATTCAAACGAGCCCTCACCAGGGAGCTGGTGGGACAAAGCGATGTCTTCGTCATTCTTGGTGCATCGGTAAGTGAATATGTTAAACAAAGTGTTAAAAATAGTAAAAATGTTTTATTTTGATTTTTGGTTTATGTAACTATGCTGCACCTAAATGAGCTTCCAGTCAAATTGCCAGCAAGTATGCTGTTGCTACTGCGAAAAAATTATAGGTTGTTCCTTTTAAGTTGCTAAAATTTAATACAGGCGAACAGTTAGATAAGATAGAGGTTTAACTAAGAATCTAGTTGAACTCGCTTTCGATCCATCGATCCAAGAATTTAAAAATGCAATCCACAATGTTACAAATACAAGCTGCCTACTTGTTAGCACCACCACCTTGTGCTCACAAAGTTGTGGATTCTAATCGTGGTTGAACCCTGTAACAACCCAGCGGAGAAAATGAAATTCACCAACTCCCCCTAATCAACAAAAATCATTGGCAAAAATATTCTAACAGAACTAAATTGGGTCAGGCAGTGGACTCATTGTGATCATAATGCATTCAGGCGTTGTTTCAACCACGGAGGAAAGCCAACAAACAGGATCGTTATACAACAATTTTACTTAATTTGGCTGCAAAAATTCAGCCAATAAACGTTGCAACCTTAAACGTACAAGGTGTTTGTTTTCATACCAGAGTAAATATGGATGAATGCGTGCAACGATCGTGACAATTTGTAACCGCCGACTGACGCGTTTCTCCCAATCGCGCAAACTGAAATGACTAGACAAAAAAGAAAGTGCCACGATTATGCAAGTCACACTGCGCAGCTGTCAAGCTAAAATCGATAAAATACAGGTTTATAACTGCAGATGACGGTAAAAACTACCACTGCTTCTTTGAAACAATATGCGTAAAAATCGTGTACCGCTGTAACAAATGTGTACTGCTGTTGACACGAAACTTATTGCCAGCTATGTGGTTTGTCATTTACGTGTAAAATGACGTATTTCATCCGGTGTTAACTCTTCAATGCAAATTTTCGTTTTCGTAAAAAAGCAGTTTTGTCATAAGTGTGTCAAAAATGTGCAAGATTTCAAATATCCACCAAAGGTTGTGCATGACCCATTGTAAAAAAACCTAGGCTGGTCGTACACGAGCGAATAATTAGTGGATAAAAGTCGGAATACTAATTCTAAATTAGAAGTATCACATGGCGATAAACTTGCACTACAATTCAATCTTATCTGCATTTTCGTTTTACCACAGAAAACTTCTGTAGCAAATCTAAATCCAACTTTATGTGTAATGTATAATCCCCTTCCTATTCACGGACCAGTGCTAGCCCAGGGCGTCGATATCATATTACCTCCGCGCTCAGAAACAAACCAACCTCAGAGCCCCAGTTGAATTTGAGCAAGGCGCACTTTGGTGCTCCTGTTAACAACGGGAGGTGGCAGAATTGCGCTGGTTTCTTTTGATGACGCGCGTCCCTGGCGAGTCACGTGGTCCGTGATTGGCTCAAAAGCAAAGGCGCGCTGTTGCTACCAGTTCTTCACCGCGCGTTGGTCTACACGTGTGTAGCTGGGTCTAGTGGAAGTGGAAGTGGAAGATATTTGTAGTTGAAACGTTTGCAAGCCGGCATTTATGGGCCTGATATATGCTGTAATTGTTATTTTTTAAGGCAGCGTGTATAGATCTCAACCAACCTGCCTGTAATTTGGGGCTAGGAAAATGTAAAGCGAGACCTCGGGGCTACAAGATATCCTTGATGGATTTTGTACATACGCGACTAATTTCCTCATTCGCTATTGCCTTTCAAGTATTTGGTGATACGCGAGAGCATAGTTTAAAGCAAACTATAGCCAAGTAGCTCCGCATTTGTCAACTGTTGGGCAGCAGTTCATGTCGAAGTCAGTCATACAAGTTGCGTCTGTATTCCCAGTGTTCACATTTGGTATATAACGCGCAGGTTTGAAGTACGCGGAATGCCCAGTGCGCTGAATGCTAATTGGAAGGTCGTGTGGTCTGAACAAAGCCGGACCCACACACATGTACAGTGTTAGTCAGACGACCAGATATTGAACTGATGACAACAAGCGCGTGGGCAGTTGTGCAATTTACAGAAATGGCCCTTCAGTTGTAAACAGTGCAAAAAAACGTAACTACCTAGCAGTTTGTTCGGTATTTTAGTTCGTGCCTTCTGGTCATATTATATTGTGTCAACATTGTAGATTTTGAAGTTGTGTTTTCTTAAGTTAGAATCACTGAGACTGCACGACTATTATAAACGTGTCTTTGTTGGCGTTTACTGGCAAGGGAGGACTCCACATTCATATTTAACTCGGCGCGACTGTAAGCTTTTAAAAAAGGGGTCTTCAACTTGAGGAGTTGCTGGTATGGGGGTTTCCCATCAAGAAGACGTTACAACTTGTATTTCGTGCAATACTGTTATACTCACCCAGCACTTACGGACGTGTAAGGCTTGTTTGACCAACAATAACAACTCCGAAAACAATGTCACGGATGTCGTGGTGCTATGCGGCGCATCGGTAGGATTTGTTTTATCAGTTGTGTTTCGGAGAATGACGATGACCACATGGGCAAAATACCTTTTTTGTGTCTAAATCATTGCTTCACCATTTATCAGTTTGAAAACGACTGTATTAATTTATTGCTTTGCGACAATTGAAGTAACGACTGCCACTTATCCCTTACTCGAACACGGACAAATATGAATAAAACCAACATAAAGATGCAAAGAATTGCCCGCTTCCGCTTATGCCTAGTTATATTCGGTTGTCTTTCTGTGTTGTTTACCTGTAATATTCATTTGCATACACCGCTTAAACTCTATCTTATGCATGTTCCTTTTACATTGGGTGCTGGCATTGTTGCAGGTGTTACTCAGTGTATTAAAAACGTAAATAATTCATTGCTGCACTGTCAGAAGCGCATACGCTTGTTTTTTGGTTTCGTAATTTTTTCGGTGAGACTTTTTTGATGAGTTATAGTGATCTCATCAAACACACTGTTGCGTAAAAAGTGCAACATATGCGCCACAAAGGACTGTACTGCGCGATTCTGTAGGCAATATTTCCATTGTGTATGACGAAAAACCCTAGCGCCTGTATGGGTTTTGTGAAAACAGAAACCTTACTCGAGTGTTGTTTTGTTTAGGGTGACCTCGCCAAAAAGAAGATCATTCCTACGCTATGGTGAGTACAATAGTTTTATTTTCTACCAAAACAATACATCAGTCAACGGGGTAATAGTACGTTTTTGTGTTTATCTTCGTCATTTGTGCGTAAAACATGCGCATTTTTGTTAACTGTATTTGCAATCTTTTGTGGAATTTCGATCTAATTTTGCGTAAGCAGGAACGTAAATAAAATTTGTTTTTGGCACCAAGTTCAATATCTCAATTAAGAACTTGTACATAGTTAATACATCTAACTGCAAACGTTTCAACAATCGCTGTTGTCATCGTCTTAAGCTATTTTACCAGTCCTTGTTGTTGTGTTGAAAAGACTGCTGCGGTCGAGTTACATAGTTTTGAAACGGCGTCGTATTTGCGCACCCGACGCTTGTCTGCTATGTTGTTTGGCAAAGCGCATAGTAATTTTCCGATCATGCCGCTACCATGCGTCGAGCACGCCGCCACCCACAGGTGCTTACCACGTGCTTGACGTTCATTTCGAGTATTACACGAGCTTCCGTTGAAAAATTCGGTCAATATTTCACCATGACTGATTTGACGGTGACGAATTTCTTGTCCACATTGCGAAAGGTGGTTTTGGTCTGGGTTCAAAGATCTGCTGGGTTTCGAATCTCGATTTTAGATGTATAGCGGTAATGCACATTCCGCAACAAACCACAGATCTTGTTGAACACGAAGTAGTTACATCTGTAATTGACCGTTGCAAACGTTAGAAAACCAACCTTTCTGTGCAAAACATGGTTTCGCTGGCGGTTATGCAAAAGTTCAACTGTTTAAGAATCTGCGCCAATTATATCAAATGCTTTAAAAAATAAATCTCTTCAGTCGCTTAATCGATTTTCCTGCTTCTAAATTAAAAACATAACTGCCAGAAAGCTTGTAGTACCGGATGCGTTGTTACAGTGAATTCGTTCATGTTTTTAATTTGGCCGCTCTTCAAGTCTGTGTCTTCTTGCATGTTTTACAAACGTTGAACTTACTTTTTCTTGGCAAGGTGGTTGTTCAAGGATGACCTTCTGCCCAGCAACATCCGCTTCATAGGCTACGCTCGCTCCAAGATGACGGTGCAGAATTTACGAGAGAAAACTGAACCGTTCATGAAGGTATTTCTTGTTTGTTTGTTTTGTGACTGAAACCCTGTGGCAGCCGTTTAGCAGCTGTTACGCCCAACAATGTACAGAGTGTACATAGTCATACCGAACAGTTGTTGGTGTTTTGTCTTAATTGTGCTTCAAACCTGTTATCGACTGATTACCCTTGCCTGACGTGTTTCTAATTATTGCCCACGGAAATTACCCAGTCTCGCGTTGAAATACTCACATTGTTTCATGTGTTGCATTCTTTGAAAAAATATCCAAATCTAGTTGTGTATTTCTTTTCCTCAATAACGTTTAAAAACAGGATTAAATTTGCCATTTTCGAATAGAAGGGTCAGCAATACTAAATAGTCACTATAGTGGCTCAGGCTGATCCATTTTTGTCTCCAGTGATTGTGTAAAGTATATTAACTTCTGTGCACTGAATTCCTTTCGAGCGCTGTTAACAAAATAAACTTGATTGATTGTGATTTTGGGGTTTGGATTGCTTTGCTGTCCGCAGTTCCGTTTATATGTGCCATCTTTTCTGTTCATAAGTATGCGTTACATTTGTAGTTTTTTCTTCCAAATAACTTACAAACCCCACGAACCTCATTTTTATTTGGAAAACGGTGGCCCAAATGAAAACTGCAGATCGCAAGTTCTTCTTCAGACTGACGATCTATACTAGCGTTTCTTTAAAAAATTTCGATGCGACGCCTTTTGCTTGACGTTGGTGGGATTTTAGACGCACCAGCGATAAGAATTTAACAAAGACGTTTATTATCAAAGTTGTATTTATTATTATGAAACCAAAACCTACAAAATTGAATTATTGCGCGACGCTCGTGGAAAAATTAAACGACGCATAGTTTGAGATCCACGGATCTATAAGTATATGTTGCCATATTGAGGTTTATATTGAAAGAAAAGTAAAAAAAATCCAAAATCAATACCAAGTTTTCCTGCAAACTGTCGTAACCTAAATAATAAATTTTACTTCTTTTTGATTTTACATTTTGTTTGAGCCGTTGACGCACAAACCACATTACCACCGTTTTTGTAACTTGCAGCTGAAGGACTCGGAGAAGAGCAAAGCGAATGAATTTTTCAAGAGTATGAGTTACGTGCAAGGATCGTACACGGAGAACTCGGCTTTCAAGCAACTGAACAAAGCTATCCTTGGTTTGCCGAACGGCTGCAACGCTAACAGAGTCTTTTACCTGGCGCTGCCCCCCACCGTCTTCGCTGACGTCACCAAGAACATTCATGACACGTGCATGTCGAAATGGTACGTCATATGTTGTTGCCTAGCAACAGCAGCGTCTGGTCGTGACGTAGCTGTTGTTATGTCACCACCGGTGATAAACCGAGACTGCAGAGTGTTCGGTTCGGGCGAACACCGAGCCTATAATGTTGATACTCGTATGCTCTGGGTATTATGACGTCACACACGTATGACGTAGACAAGTCGCCATATTTATTTAAGGATTTAAAAGTAAATTATTTTATGTATTATACCTATAGACGAGGTGCGTTTTTTGATAAAATTCTTCACTGACAGAAAAGCTTTGGGTGATAATGGACTTCATTAAACCTTTGCGCATTATTATGCCACTATAGGCAAACTGGCATCAAAAACGGCAATGCTCGACACCCAGTAATACTCTGGTACCAACCAGGTACATTGCATAAGTTTAACTTATTCATTGCATCACTTTTCCCTAACAGTAAGCGGTATTTAATTGCATCATGCAACAGATAAACTCTCTTTTTGATCTCTGTGCAGACAAACGAGATTGCTAACGACCGCAAACTGTTTTTAACTCGTATTTAACATTTTAATATAGCTGACCTCACTTTGACAAAGCACGCCCTTCTATTTATTTATTTGTGAATATACCAGTGATTATCAACCGTTTTTATTTGATGAATCCGTTCAACCCATATTCAAAGCCAAAATACCCGACTGGGGTTTTGATTTGTAAATAGTAAATTTATATCAGTACATTGAGAAGATAAACTGAGCTTGGATTGAGAACCACTAGGATATACATTTTTTATCAGTCCGTTGCGTGTACTTTGATCTGGTGAATGGTAAAATGCCTCCTACTCTACCAATGTGTGGTTTGATTTCGCGCAATCAGTTTGCGATTTCCCAGAGCAGCAAAGGTCTTTAACAGAAATTCGAATTTTAACACACTGAAGTGGTCGCTCCTTATTCACAGTGGATGGAACCGGGTGATTGTGGAAAAACCATTTGGCCGCGATTTTGATTCCAGCGCTGAGCTTTCAAATCATCTCGCTGGTTTGTTTCGTGAAGACCAGCTGTATAGAATCGATCATTACTTGGGAAAAGAGATGGTCCAAAACTTATTGGTACTCAGGTATACAAATGATTTTATTGATTGAATGATCCCTTTCGTAATTTTGTATCAGGCGCAATTTTAAGTTAAATGTGTATAGTTGATCAATATAACTAATCATAGTGAACTTATATTGGACCTGCAGCTTTCAGCATACTTTAATTGGTCCAGATACTTCTTAGGCCGATATAGTAAAATCGACTTAGCCAACAAGAGTTCCATTGCCAGTCCTTATTCGAATAGAATATGTTAATACGCCCTACCATAAAACACAGTTTTATGTTGAACAGGCGAAAATCCCAGTTGCTGTTGTCTATTATTCTCATCTGTGTGTTTTAATGTAGATTCGCCAATCGCCTGTTCGGACCTCTGTGGGATCGGAACAACATTGCAAGTGTGATGATTACTTTTAAGGAGCCGTTTGGGACCAAGGGCAGGGGAGGATACTTCGACCAGTTTGGCATCATCAGGTCGATTTAATCTTTAACTTCTTGCACACCGGCGCGCAAAGCAGATTAACACACAATAACATTTTTATTCAAACAGAATCAAAACAGGCAATCAATATGTATAAATATAAAACATGCACAAAAATGTAGTCAAGCACAACAAACAAGCTCATGGAAAGTTAACAAAACTTGGTTGTGTTTTCGTGTCCGACTGTTTTACGTTTGTTTCCTAACGTTGGCTGATCAAGATGTGTATGTTGTGTGCAGAGATGTGATGCAGAATCATCTGTTTCAAGTTCTTTCACTTACTGCAATGGAGAAACCTGTCAGCAACAATGCCGACGATATTCGTGACGAAAAGGTTAGTACAATGCCGCACGACCGTCACTCCATCACAGCATTTGTAATTCTGCTTTATTCTGAAACTGTATTTCTCAACGTCAAAATTCGACAGACATAAAAACTAAATTTATCCAATATTAATATGAAAACATTTTACAAAATTTTACTATTGGATCAGATTAGTTAATTGGTTGTTTAAAGACATATACAACAAAATTTGCCTTAATATTGGATTCCGTTGAACTACCCAAGTTTTTCTCAGCTCCGCCCAATCGCTCATCTATTCTCTAGCGCCCTCTTATGATAACAAACGTCCTCAAGGTGGCGCTGTCGCCCACGTTAAGAACCACTGTTCTAAGTCCACCGTAGCGCAATTGTTTTTTTGTTCCACTGACGTCATCAATCCGAAAGCGTTAATGTTAAACGTGACGATCGAACCACGGTGTTTCCCCGCAGGTGAAAGTGCTGAAATGCATTAAACCCCTTTCTCTGGATGACATGGTGCTGGGGCAGTACGTGGGCGACCCCAAAGGCGAGGGGGAGGCCAAGGACGGTTACTTGGACGACCCCACTGTGCCCAAGGGCTCGGTGACGCCAACTTTTGCATTGGCGCGTTTCAACATTTGCAACGAACGCTGGGACGGAGTCCCTTTCATCCTCAAGTGTGGCAAAGGTAAGAGGATTTTTTGTTGTTTACGACAGTGTTAAAATGTTTACTAACCATATATAAGTGCTGAATCGTTCCCTCGAACAGAACTTATATAGCCGACGCTAAAAGTTCCAAGTTGGTGTAACAATTCAAAGAAAGGATTTTGAACTAATCTAGCAAATTGGCATCGTCAGTTTTTTGCGTGCAACGAACATTAAACAATAAGTTACTGGTTGGTGTTGTTTTGTAAAGTATTTTAAGTTGATTTTGTTTGTTTCTAAGGGCTTTTTGTGTTGTATTTTTGTTTTTTGCTGTTTGTTACTCACAGAAAACTGATGGTGACATTTTGGCGAAATGCGTTCTTTCTGAAATATAAATTTGGTATGACTAGTTTTTTTGATC
>QXVZ01001566.1:0-10311 GCA_008931825.1 Phallusia fumigata
GGTTTTGTTTAGCCAATACACAAATTGTGTTGCCTGACAATGAGGGGGATGTTGGAAAATACTAGTTTTAGTAATTTACTTGTAATTATGAAAACAACAGTGTTTTTATTCGCTGAAGTAATCTTGCTTTCAGCCTATTACAGCCCTATACAGTCAAGTATTTCCAGCTGAGCCCGATGCCAACAAAGATGCAGATGACAACTGTGCTCTCATGTACCTCAATGAGGCGACACTTCTTCACAATCTCAGGTTGCGGTACAAAAAGGATAAGATTTATGTAAGTTTCATATGCGGGTTATGATATTCATGTTGGTTAATTTTTTGCATGCAGTTTTTGATAAAAATGCAAAATAGATTAAAATAGTACAATTTATCCAATTATGTAAGTTATATGAAGCAGTCTGAAATAATGTCAAAAAATTTTTTTGCATGTAACTATGTCAGGATTGGGTGTAAAGCAAGCAGTGCTTGTTTTAGTATGATTAAAACCTGTGTAAGTTTCCACAATATAAAGTTTGAAATCAAGTTTTGACTAAATTGAAGGTTTTCTGAAGTTAACAGAACTTTTAAAGCCTCAAACTGAAGATTAAGTTGGGCTTTAGCAGACATACTAGTGTAATCAATTTGGAAAATATGTCCTCAGAAACACGTTTTTTCTTATTTTATGTTTTATTCAACAGACATATGTAGCGAATATTCTCATTGCTGTCAACCCTTATCGGGATATTCCATCCCTTTACAATGAAAAACAGATCAAGAATTACAAAGGAAAATCTCTTGGAGTACTTCCACCACACTGCTATGCTATAGGTGGGATTCCAAATTTTGAAACCAATATTACTGTACCAATTTCTTTTTTACCTGTCGAAGTGCAAGTTAAGCTATTTTTTGCATTTATTTTGGTATTGTCCATTCCGGTGGTAAATATGAACTAAGCCACCCAATGTAGATCTTTGTCAATAGAAGTTTACAAATAATTTTCAATGCATAAAGTCAATATCGGGTATCTTGCACAAAAATATTTCCAAAACAATTCTCGAGATTGCACGCTTGGCACTGTGGCAATACAATAGAATATTTGAAAGATTGTCGGTTTCCCTTTGTCTTTTTAGGTTGGAATGCTTGGTAAAATAATATTAATATGCTCTTCACTGGTTTGAGGCATAAAAAAATCAAAACATGTTTAAATAAATTGCTTCTTTGGCCTATGTAGGCTATGTTTAAGCTATTTTGTCATTGAAGCAAACATTTAGGCTATTTTGTGGAATTCCTTTTAATGCCTGATCATATAGCACAATTTGGTTTGTATCGTGTAAGTGCTTAAGTTGGAAGCTACAATGTCATTTAACTACTTGGTACATACTTTAGTTGTTCCAACAGAGTTAACCACTTTCATAAATGGGGTGCTAGGTACAGAGGTTGTCAGCATGCGGTTACCGGTGTCGTCATTAGTNTGTCATTTAACTACTTGGTACATACTTTAGTTGTTCCAACAGAGTTAACCACTTTCATAAATGGGGTGCTAGGTACAGAGGTTGTCAGCATGCGGTTACCGGTGTCGTCATTAGTTAATCATTACCTACTTTCTATTAATTCATGGTGCCGGTGCAGGTAAGGTCTGTACACATTATGACTCCATCATAAAAACCACAAATTCAGCATTTATGTTGATAAAATTGATAAGTAAGGTCTTTTAAATTGAGACTGCAATGAAACAAACACAAATTGTTTTTGTATATCTTTGATACATAATCCTTAATAAATATGTGTACAATTTTTATCTAAACCAATATGAGATTTTTAATTTCAAATGCAAACTTTTTACGCAGCTGACAAGGCTTATCGAGACATGAAGGTGAACAACTTATCACAATCCATCATTGTGTCGGGGGAGAGTGGTGCAGGAAAGACGGAAAACACAAAGTTTGTCCTTCGTTACTTGGCTGATACTTATGGGTCTGGCGAAGATATTGACAAGCGGATAGTACAAGGTACACTGCAATCGTTATTTCCATGTCTTAACTTTGTCAAAACAGTGTCTGGGCTTGTTGCAATAAGGAAGCTAGGTGTCCTATTCTGTGAAATATTTTCATGTCAAAATATATGTTTAATAGTATTTAAACTAATGATGCACCAAATGGCCTAAATTATGGTTTGGACCGAAACTGAATGTTCGGCAGTTTTGAAAACATCTACCATCTGACCTTTAAGTCATCATTCTAAAATCTGTACAACAGTTTTATTGTACGAAACTACATGTGCAAAAGTTTCGACCGAAACCAAATCTTTGGCAAACCGCCGATTCGGCCATTCGGCAAACCAAAGGTTCGATACATCACTAATTTAAACCTAATACTTTGTTGTGCAGCAAATCCTATTCTGGAGGCTTTTGGGAATGCCAAGACGATGAGAAACAATAACAGCAGTAGATTTGGAAAGTTTATTGAAATCCATTTTCTTAAGGTTAGTCCAACATTAGTAGTAATGGAAATTTTGTTGCATTGATTCAGTAAAAACAGTTGTGCTCTTTCTTCACACTGGACTGTAAAGTCATTGTACTGTTCTATCATATTTGGTTTCAAAGCTTTGTAAGACACTTGTTTGTAATATAAGTGCCCTGTGCACTGCTTGTATTACATACTACACCAAATTACTTTCATTTGGTTGCTTTACATTACAGTAGCACTCATTTAGTCGGCTATGTCAGTCAACATTGCCTTGCGCAAATTCAGTTTGACTGTATATTAATGGTTAACAGAAGTCACTGTCTTTTCCTAGTATACATTAGAATGGGCAAAAACAAAACATGTGATGTTACAAACGGTGAAGCATTAAACAAAGCATGTCAGTTCCTAGGCTATTGGATCTCAACTTTTTTGTCTCGGCGGACCCCTATCAGAACCTCAAAACTATTTTGATCTCATCATTTTACTTTAATTGATTTGAATTGACAAGCTAATACGCTGTGTAAACTTTTTCTGCCACCTCAATCATCTGTTGGTGTCTTCGTCTCCATGACAAATGTGACACAATATGCAAGGAGTTTATGCAATATCTCATAAAATATGACAGAAACAAGTAGATGATGCAATGGTTAAATTTTTTTATCAATCTTTGACACAGCTTAAATATACTTTGCCAAAACATTAATGAAATTACTTGAAGTTCAATGCACTAACCAAACCTCACTTTGAGAGGCATCCACCATCCTTACTAGATGTTTATTTCGCCTTCTCTGCAAGCATTTTCCACAATCTGATTAAAACAAATTGCATTTGTAGGGAAAAGTTGTAGGAGGTTTCATATCTCATTATTTATTGGAGAAATCAAGAATTGTTACGCAAGGTCCACGTGAACGCAACTATCACATTTTTTACCGACTCTGTTGTGGTGCACCTGATGACATCAAAACCAAACTTCACCTGATGAATCCAGATAGCTTTAGGGTAAGCTACTTTTAAATACAAGGTATCATTTTGACTTCGGGCATCTGTTTTGAGGAAAATGAAATATGAAAAATGATGTTGGTTATATAGTCAGTAATCGTATCAAAATGTTTTACTTGTTTTGTTGTCAGAATTATCATTGTTATTTCAAAATTAATATTTGCAGTATTTAAAAAATGGATGCACCCAATACTTTCTGACAAAAGATGACGGACAAAAAGTAAAACCAGATCGACTTTCAGAACAGGTACAAAATGTGGCTTGTCCTTTAAATTATGTCTGGATAAACCTTGCAACATGTTTGGGAGTGTTAGGACAGGTTATATTTCCTAACACCTTCTATCTTAATGTTTAGATTTATCACCCAATTTTTTTATGTATACTGTTTTAAGCAAGAAAACCTTTATGTAAATTAAACCCTTCCAGCACAAAAAGAAAGGAGCTCTCAATGATATATTACTAAACGACTACAAAGACTTCTCAAGAATCTCTAATGCCATGAAAGAAATGGGAATATCTGATGGCGATATAATGGAGATATTTCAAGTTGTGGCAGGTGTCTTACACTTGGGCAACATTACATTTGAAGATGCTGGAGGATCATCAGGTATTATTTAAATATTAATCCTATTTGAATTTTAATGTCATTGAATTTGTATGATTACTTTTAGCGAAGTAGGTTTAGGCTACTAAGCAAAGGAATAGAGTTAAAGTGTTCCTCTCAAAGCCAAAAAAACATAAAATAATTGCATGGTTTGTGGTTAGGTTTCAGTTTGACAGTATTAATATAACTATCAAACCGGTGATGTTTGGCTTAATTCTATGCCGCAAGTATATTTGATTCTAGCACCTTGATACACCTGGAAAATAAACAGACTATTTAAAACTATTCACCGTTTACTGACGGCATTGTTGACATTTTTAGGAGGAACACCTTTCTGCTTGTACTGTAATTAGTACTGACAATGTTATAGACTTTTTTCATTGAAGTATTTCAGTTGTGTTTCAATTGTAAAAATATCAGACCAAAACTGAATTTCTAATTTAGGGCACAATATCAGCCTAAATTTTCAGAATAATTGATTCTTCCGCACATCACCATCTACAACTTTTATGTATAATTATGTTGTGTTTACCATTATCATTAATCATGTTCTAGGTGGTTGTATGGTCAGCGATAGCAGCAGACAGTCTGTTAAGATTACAGCGGAACTACTAGGTCTTGATCCAACATCACTTACTGAAGCTCTCACCACAAGAACTATGAGATCAGCTGGAGAAACCAACACAATCAAGTACAAATATCTGATTATGTTCTAAGTAACTTTGAGTAGTTCATTACAACCCAATCACCAGACAACAGTTGTCAGACAAAGACTCATTGCCTTATATTCAATGTCACCTTAGTTTTGAGGCGAAACATGTATCTAAATTACCTTCTGATGCTTTTTGAGATGGTGAATAAAAATTACAAGGTAATATGCTGATAAAAGTGGCTGATTATTGCTGTCAACAGAAGAGGGCTTTTTTAAATCATAAAAAAGGTTTGAAGTTCTTTTGAGAGTTGTTTAGAATGTTATGTGGACCTGACAGGTTTTTGCTAGTTTGGACATGGGCAGTAGTTTATGGCAAGTCTGTTTTACTATTTGTAAATACTGGGCTTGAATTATTTTTAAATTAAATGCTGAAAGTCTACTGCTGGATTTATCACTTCATAAGTTTATGTTCTATTTTTGTGTTCTGCTTTTGCCACCAGTGTTGNCTACTAAGCAAAGGAATAGAGTTAAAGTGTTCCTCTCAAAGCCAAAAAAACATAAAATAATTGCATGGTTTGTGGTTAGGTGTCAGTTTGACAGTATTAATATAACTATCAAACCGGTGAATATTTGGCTTAATTCTATGCCGCAAGTATATTTGATTCTAGCACCTTGATACACCTGGAAAATAAACAGACTATTTAAAACTATTCACAGTTTACTGATGACATTGTTGACATTTTTGGGAGCAACGCCTTTCTGCTTGTACTGTAATTAGTACTGACAATGCTATAGACTTTTTTCATTGAAGTATTTCAGTTGTGTTTCAATTGTAAAAATATCAGACCAAAACTGAATTTCTAATTTAGGGCACAATATCAGCCAAAATTTTCAGACTAATTGATTCTTCTGCACATCACCATCTACAACTTTTATGTATAATTATGCTGTGTTTACCATTATCATTAATCATGTTCTAGGTGGTTGTATGGTCAGCGATAGCAGCAGACAGTCTGTTAAGATTACAGCGGAACTACTAGGTCTTGATCCAACATCACTTACTGAAGCTCTCACCACAAGAACTATGAGATCAGCTGGAGAAACCAACACAATCAAGTACAAATATCTGATTATGTTCTAAGTAACTTTGAGTAGTTCATTACAACCCAATCACCAGACAACAGTTGTCAGACAAAGACTCATTGCCTTATATTCAATGTCACCTTAGTTTTGAGGCGAAACATGTATCTAAATTACCTTCTGATGCTTTTTGAGATGGTGAATAAAAATTACAAGGTAATATGCTGATAAAAGTGGCTGATTATTGCTGTCAACAGAAGAGGGCTTTTTTAAATCATAAAAAAGGTTTGAAGTTCTTTTGAGAGTTGTTTAGAATGTTATGTGGACCTGACAGGTTTTTGCTAGTTTGGACATGGGCAGTAGTTTATGGCAAGTCTGTTTTACTATTTGTAAATACTGGGCTTGAATTATTTTTAAATTAAATGCTGAAAGTCTACTGCTGGATTTATCACTTCATAAGTTTATGTTCTATTTTTGTGTTCTGCTTTTGCCACCAGTGTTGTTATTTTTCACTTTATAAATTTTCATTTTTAACACAAATTGAATGACAAACCTTACTGTACAGATATTTTGTAATAAGTTTAAATGTTCTTTAGGGTGCCTTTAAAGATGGACCAGTCATCTAATGCAAGGGAAGCTTTGGCAAAAGCGATTTACTCACGACTGTTCGACTATGTTGTTTCAAGAATTAATGAATGTTTTCCATTTCAAACATCTAATGGCTACATTGGAATACTTGATATTGCTGGATTTGGTAAGCTTTTCCCAAACTAATTTTTCAATAATACTTTTGCATGTTGGAAAACCGGGCTAGTGATAGTCTACAGATCAAACAATTATAATATGACTGCCAATTTCTTCACTATTATTTCTTTTTAAGATGTTTGGTAATTATATATAGGGCCATTATGTTGCCTATTTATTTTAAACATGCCTTATTCTGACCCAAAAGTGTTTTTTGGGGGGTTAAGTTGAAAAAAGATTTCAAATTTGTTTTCCATGAAGGATAAAACCACTGCCATATTGTGTTTCGTGTTTTGTGTCCAATGTCACATAGAATCAACATATCATGAAAATACACTTAGATTTTGAATTTTTTTGTGGTTCTAGAATATTTCGAGGTGAACAGTTTCGAGCAGTTCTGCATCAATTACTGCAACGAGAAGCTTCAACAGTTTTTCAATGGTCGGGTCCTTCGTGAGGAACAGGAACTATATGCAAAGGAGGGTCTAGGAGTTCATGAAGTCACCTATGCTGATAATCAAGACTGCATAGGTAAAAGCAGGGCTAACCACATCAACTTGAAAGGATAACTTTTATTTATTTAGGGGTTGAATGTTTAAAGGGTTTAAATGCATTTTTGCAACTGTTGGCAACTTAACTTTCTTGCAAAAGGCTGGTTTGAACTAAACTGATACTTGTGTAATTTGCCCACAGCAGCCTATTGTCGGCCACACCACAGACTTTGTTTTAGTTTTGAATAAAACGTCAGTTTTTTTAATCTTTTTTTCTCATAAGCCAAAAAGAGCCAAAAAGTTTTTTATCCAGCCAAAAAGTTTTCATAAATGCATGGCCGCCATAAAGTATACTTCTATATACAGGTGCATGGCCTCATAAAAAAGCCAGATGGCCACAGGTTGTGCACCCCTGACCTACAGCTTTAGGTTTTCAAATGCTAAGTGCTCAGTCTCATAATGAAAGTGAAGTTGGTTGTTTGGCAAAACGCTGTTAAACTTCGTTAACTACTCAAAACATGTTCGAACAAGTCCAAGTTTAAGTGTGAAAACAAATAAATGCCCACCCTGCAGCCATTTTTGACATACATCGTTCGAACCTTCATTTCTGTAGGTTTTGAACTGACTGATTTGTAAGTCTTGGAGTATAGGCGCGGCTGTTGGTTTATTGTTACACCATACATATTACACTTTTTGCAGATTTGATTGAATCACCGAAGGTGGGCATTCTTGATATATTGGATGAAGAGAACAAGCTGCCACGACCTGATGACACTCACTTTACATCTATGGTGCACAGCAAACATAAGGGACACTTCAGGATATCGGTTAGTAATTCTGGAATTTGAAATTGTAATGTTTTGTTTTGTCGAAATGTACTTAATATTGCACGAAAGGTGCTACGAATTTTGCTTGTTGGAAAAAAATGCCAGTTTCAAATAATTGTGTTTCAAACATTTTGTTGATTACAGCATTCAAGCACATCAAGATTTAAAAGTTTGTTAAATATTTTTTAATTTTAGTGTTGGACATATGCAATTGTTGAGTACATAACATTTTGAATGTGTAAAACATGATGTGCCAATGAAGACAAACTTCCAGTCAAGCTCTAGAGATTTATATGCAGGGTTTTAAATAGATAATACCATCCATCAGTACATGCTGGCAAATAGT
This sequence comes from Phallusia fumigata, assembly GCA_008931825.1. Taxonomy (NCBI): domain Eukaryota; kingdom Metazoa; phylum Chordata; class Ascidiacea; order Phlebobranchia; family Ascidiidae; genus Phallusia; species Phallusia fumigata. The sequence continues at coordinate 8,191 of QXVZ01001566.1, forward strand.
ACATTCTTGTCCTATGACCTCATCAGCGATTGATGTTTGTATTCTACGAACAATGCCAAGTAGTGCCTATAAACTGTGTAAATATTAACGCTGTCCAGTTTATTCCATTGCATTCTGTGTGTACCAGTTGGCTTTACATCTGCATCGCATGGTTAAAATGCCAAACTGTGACCTGTTTGTGACACAGACCACACAGATCGTTTTTCCGCTTAACAAATGCCTTGTGTTGCTTAGTTAAGCACTCAATCCATGCGACCACGACAGAATTTTTGCTGCCCAGTGAATAGTAACTGGATGCTCAACCGATGTTTGTCTAATGCAATACATAGACACTAAACATTCCTGATTAGGGTTATTGATATTTGTTATCATTTCACTTTGTGTGTTAGTTAGTTTGCCCCTAATTCTTTTTTGCACATAAAAAACTAAATTGTCTGATGACTTAATGGATCTGCAGCGCATTCGGTATGCTTGGACCATTTTGTTTGGCTACCACTGGTTTGGACAAAACCAATTAAATTACTAACCAATCAACCTGCAGTTGAAATACTTAATGAAGAGATGCTAAATAGAATGTTTGAATGATAAGTAGAAAGATATGACCGCAATGATGAAACACAGAAACAAACATATTCCGAACAAAACATTTTGTCTAAATATTGTCCAAAAAAATTTTTTTTTCAGGTATGTTATTTGCAGTGGTAAAAAACAATTTCCAGTGGTGACTACTTAAAGCAAGCCACTTATGCATTATGTTTCAGATTCCAAGAANTATGCTTGGACCATTTTGTTTGGCTACCACTGGTTTGGACAAAACCAATTAAATTACTAACCAATCAACCTGCAGTTGAAATACTTAATGAAGAGATGCTAAATAGAATGTTTGAATGATAAGTAGAAAGATATGACCGCAATGATGAAACACAGAAACAAACATATTCCGAACAAAACATTTTGTCTAAATATTGTCCAAAAAAATTTTTTTTTCAGGTATGTTATTTGCAGTGGTAAAAAACAATTTCCAGTGGTGACTACTTAAAGCAAGCCACTTATGCATTATGTTTCAGATTCCAAGAAAATCACAACTTGCAAGTCATCGTAATATTCGTGATGACGAGGGATTTCTGATTCGCCACTTTGCTGGTGCTGTGTGCTATCAAACAGTAAGTAATAGTTTGAACTGATGGACATGACAAGTCAAATCTTACATGTAAACTAATCAATAAGTTTCTTGCCCCAAAATAGTACTACTGTTATTTAAATTATGAATGTTTTTCTGGTTTGTATCAACTATTCTCCAAATTATACATACATGGGAATGTGAACTTTTATATTTGTTTCATTACAAAGGTGTGAATGTATAGATAATAAAAATTTGAACCTTTAAAGAACCCCTAAATGTTTTTTTACATGTGTTCTGTTTATGTGACATGCATAAAATTACGATACTTGTTAGAGCTTGGCAGAGAGGTTTTCAACCGAAACTACATTGAATGTTTTGTGACAGAAAGCACCTAACTGCTTGGTTTATCATTTTTGCAGGTTAAGTTTGTAGAGAAGAACAACGATGCTTTGCACAACTCTTTGGAGCAGTTGGTGTGCAGCAGCAAGCATAAACTTGTGGGTCACATTTTTCAGAACCAAGCTTCTCAAGCTAAAAAAGGCAAATTGGCCTTCATTAGTGTCGGCAATAAGTTTAAGGTAAGAACTTCTACATTTCTGTTAAAGTTTATTGGTTAGTTTGTTCACTGTGCTACCAAGTTGACTTTGTAATTAAATTGATGAAATCCCTGCATCGTATACGATAAAGATTCAACATTATTATTTGTCATGTCTTCACCTGTTTTTTTTCATGTTTGTATGAAGGTTGTTAACAACCTAATACGTTTTCACAACCTAATTTCCGGTCATTTAATTGTTTAAAAGTGCAAACAAATTGTGTCATTTTATTTCCTAAATAATAATTTTAAAGCATCATGACAATTGAATTTTTATGTGCATTATTAATCTTTTTATAAATCCAACCAGTTTTACTAAAGTTGAACCTAAATATCTAAACTTTGCTAATAAAAACTATTGGGCCTCCCCCTATTTTGTTCAACAAATTTTGACAAGCATAGA
>QXVZ01001569.1:4264-20379 GCA_008931825.1 Phallusia fumigata
ACAAAATGCAAATGCTTTTTACAATACCTGTAGTAAATCATGCAATCCTGGCGGCACGGGGACATCGGCCATGCTACACTAGAATATTTACAAGCGGCCCCACACTTCCAGTCACCGGATGTCAATGGTAATATGAGCTACAAGCTCTGCCTGCAGTCAGCAAGGAGGGCGCTTGCGTAGTTTCAGTCGAACCTAACCTAGCTTGGCGACCGATGAAAACTGGAGTGTCAGAAGGCGTTCGTGCGTCAATGATCAATAAACTGATAGGAAAAGTACATTTAAGCAGACGGTCTAGTAGAGGCTTAAGATACCATTCGATTACCAACTGCTGTGTTTATTACAAATAACTCGCATGTTTTGCTGGCAACTACCATAGAAAACTTGACATCTAGTAACCATTGTACTTCATATTCCCGACACTTATGCTGTTTGTTTTTTTTCTTTCCAGGATTTTTGCGTTTGACGCCAGCTTAATCTTGCAAATGTTACCAACGCAATTCGCAAAGTCTAAACCTGTTCTAAACTATGTCGCAACTTTAGCTGTCAGCGCAAGAGTAACTGCAAACAAATTCTTACGTTATAATTTAAAAAAATTAACCAAAAATAAAACCTGAAATCACCGACTATTTTACTGAAACGTGCTAGCCCAGGATTTCAAAGCAGTGCTTCAGGTGAGGCGTTCTTTTGTCTTTTCTGCACCCTTTCGCGCCGCAGCAGCAGAGCCCTGCCTTCGTTATCTATCCGACAGTGACACATCGCAAACCGAACCTTGCTCGAAGAGCACAACCTACGTATGCTGACGTCAATTGAACAAACGCCACAGTGACGACACAATCAAACATTTGCGTCGTATTCCAAGTCAGTGGTTTGAATTGAAAGAGTTCCCGCGAAATAATTTGAAATGTACATATTTGAACAGCGGCCTTTATGTTGGCTAAAAGCAAATAAAAATCGGACAAGCGTAGCATAATTTTTCACAATCGGCAATGGAGTCCCGTAGGCGGTGTTTTAACTGGGCATTGAAAATGGTGCTGTAGAGCAAACAGAAATGTTGTTTTTGCGGCCTTGCTTTGAACGGATGGCTCATATCGCCGAAGGTACAGACACCGTCCACATAATGGTGCAGAGATAATAATGACATAAAATGCCCTGAAGCTACAGTCGTAAATCCAAAACCGTTCCGAAACAGTTACCTTTTAGTTTTGGTTGGCTGGAAAATTGATGATTCCGTGTAACAGTTGCAATGCAAAGAAATGCCGTTATATTATCAACTAAATGCTGATAAGATTATCACCGAATCTTAACTGTAACACTTTCAGTGGTCAATTTTTCGTCTGGGAAAAAAAACTGATCGTTAAAACTCACATATATTACAAAGTCCAAAAAACGTATCTTTGTATGGACAGCAGTATAAATTTTCAATTATTCTTTGCCGCCACCGTTTTAACGACCATCAAAAGCAGTAAAAGTTATAGCCTCACTCAAACGCATTTGTCACGACAGTGCAGGTCAGCCAATGAAAAGCCCTTCTTCGCAAACAGACCTTTTTAGCGGAGCCAAAGAGACCACCGAAGCATATCGCACCTTTTTCAAAAGCCTGCTGTTGAAACCAACGCTTGAGGAAAACAAAGTGGCCCTCCGCGAGTCGCCCGATACGCGTTCAATCTAAACTCGACTAGCGCAGCGAACATGTTGTGCGACGCCCAACGTTGGTCAACCGTGTGTGACGTGCGGTGACGCATTCTCGGATCAACTGTGACGTAGCGAATTCTTGAAACCGAACTCTCTGATGACGCTCAGCAATTTTTCCTGCCTTGCGCGGCCATACTTCAAACATTGGACCGGCTGACGGAGTTGTTGGTTGTTGCGCAATTTNTTCTTGAAACCGAACTCTCTGATGACGCTCAGCAATTTTTCCTGCCTTGCGCGGCCATACTTCAAACATTGGACCGGCTGACGGAGTTGTTGGTTGTTGCGCAATTTGGTTGGTCTTGTTGTCTCCCTACCTTAAATAAATCTTGTGTACGGTCAAAGCACTTTTGCTATTTCCCGGATGACTTTTCCTTTTTTCGGCCGGTTTATATCTTGCTTAACAATTACTACATGGCTTCAAGTCAAAGAGTCAAAACATAAATTGCATGCAACCTCGAAGGCTAAATACATTTTAAAAACTTGGGTTTCTGGATTAAACATGTCTCTTTTATTGGCAAAGGTATGCGCACTAGCGGTGGATGGATCAAAATCCAAATAAAATTTCAAACCTTTTGACGTCAAATCTGAGACAGGTAGCAAGTTTGCCAGCAATTGTAGTGGCAGCCAAATATTTTTGGTCAGTCCATTATCCTAAAAATTCATGCGTAAACTGCAACTCTCTGCAATGCAACGTCTTCATATAAACCGTGGTTGTTTTTTGACGAGTGACTTAAAGTCTTCAAGACCAAACCGTAATTTAACTAATACAACGCTTTTAAGTCGGGGTGCACCCTGAAGCACGACAACGGTATAATACAAAGGGATTACCTGCAAAGCAAGGTTTAGAGTCCCCCACAAAAAAGACTAGTGGAATAACAACCCATGCGGGCGTGCGTAGCCAGGGGTAGGGGAGGCATTCCCACCACCAAATTTCTAAATTGCACATCGAGGTTGGTTCCCCCTGCAAAATATTTGGCCCATTCCCAATTTTGGACTGGCCACGCTTTTGTGACAAACATGTTACATGACAACGTTTCGCATATACCCTCGCGTGCAGTTTTCTGTGTATAGGTCACCAGAATTCCTTCCGCGACACGTCATCGGGTATCTTTTGTGAAGTCACAATGGGTATCAATTGACATAAGCCGGTTTTATCTGAAAAAATATTAGCGCCGAAGAATACAAGGCGCAGTATCATACTTACACGAAAAAAAAAAGATTGAAGAGCACTGGTCTGTATAGCTCTGCGACATCAAAAGCTACAAGAGAGCATTTTTATCGCTGTGATCGTGTGTAAATATGAACATCGCCGTAATCGTATCCAAGCAGGTATAAGTAAGGTGGCGGTCGATTTTATAATGCTCAGTTGCTAGAATGGAAAGAATCCTTTTTTGTATTAATCAAACTATAGCCTACTTGATCCTGAAAACGCTACATTGATACATGCGAAAGATACTCTCATTACCATGTCCATGTTTTTTAAAATGCGCTAAGGCTCTCGAAAGAACTTAACGCCGAAGTTTACATGAAAAAGTTCTGAAAGGAGTTTTTCACCAGGCAAGAGGTTTGTACATGATTAAACCATAACCGAACCATTACCCTGCTTGAAAACCGACCGCTTTTGTGATGCCCGAATAATAGCCAATTACATAAACAATTAGTATCGCAAGCTTAGCCTGGTCTAGCTACATCCATCTCAAACCTTCACACGAAAAACTATTGCAGATGTAAACAGAACACGTTTATTGTGAGGGAGCGGGATAAGGTTGGGGAAAGGACAAGGGATGGGGTAATACTCGACAGCTTCGGGTCAAACGAGCAAGCTTCATACTGAAAATCTCGTTGCAGGGTTAGACGGGCACGGGTCACAACCGAAAGCTGAAGTCGAAATTTACGCTAAAACGTCACCAAATAAAGAATAAATTCCCACCAGAAAAACACTTTCACGTTATCGAAATAGCTGACAACGGGTAAACAGTATGGAACATAATTCGTGCTTTCGGCGGTCAAAGTATTACGCAGGTCACAGCTAGAAGTGTGGAATATAAATTCTATCTAAACATCGATAATCAGATAAACATCACAATAACGTGAACGCAATATATTTACTAAAGCGAATAAATTAGCACAAGGGTAGGATCCGGTTTTTGTTTTGTAAATTTTCTGCACGTTTCAGGGCAAGAGAGTGAATAGTTTTTGACCGCCAGGTGTCGTCCCAGCGCAAGACGAATCACGTGACAAATAGGCCGGTCTCGGTTGATTACATTGGTCGATGATGGCTGGTTTTATAATTCGTCGTGGTTCTGAAACAGCAACGATTATAGACATGCGCAAGATTTTCTCGNTGACCGCCAGGTGTCGTCCCAGCGCAAGACGGATCACGTGACAAATAGGTCGGTCTCGGTTGATTGCATTGTTCGATGATGGCTGGTTTTATAATTCGTCGTGGGCCTGAAACAGCAACGATTATATTGTCGACTTTTAAGATAATTGAACCTTACAGAAAGTAATTTTAAATCCCTTGAAAACATTCAGACATGCGCAAGATTTTCTCGAACGTTCTTTTCATCCCACCTCTTCAGTTTGTTCCTCAGTTTCCTCTGCGCCTGCTGGCTCCTCAACTTCTCCTTCATCGTCACCGGCTTCTTCTTCCTCATCGTCATCTGTCTCAACTTCCTCCTCCTCTTCTTCTTCTGGTTCTTCATCCTCCGGCTCCTCCTCAATCTACGCATCACGATAAAGGACGTTTATAAGGGCAACATGCAAGAAATTTTAAACGTGTATCACTGGATAATTAGAGACCACTTTTTACCTCATGGCCTGGACAAAAATTTCTACAAAGATCTTTATTTTTGTTCAGAGTAATCGAATTGCGATTTTTGATTAAGCTTGTCGAACGCACTAACACAGTGTTTCCATACCGGTGTGGCGCGGCACACTAGGGGGCGCTTGCAAGCCCCAGAGGTGCCGCGACCAATTGCTATCGTTCATGAATCAACTGCAAGAGTTTTCTTTACATTTTTATTTTGTCATTGCTACGCATGCCGCGATTCATAAGGCTCGGGGAAAAAAAGGGTGCCACAAAACAAACAAGGTTGGGAACCACTGCACTAACACATTTCACTTACTGGTGCATCAGCATCAATGTTGAGGTTCTTGTAAAGCATATCGAGGACACGTTTGGAGAATTGCACTGTGTCCTTCAACGTGTATCCGGACCTGAGCACTGCGGTGTCGAACATTACATCGGCGATCTGCAAAGCCTGGGTGTCTTCCTCGTCCGCCTAGGAGCAGAAATAAGTTTTTCGTTTGCAGCAAAAAAGTATAACCGAGGCTTAAAATGCGGCTCAACACACTTACCTCAACTTTGTCCAACAGATTCTTGATCAGTGGATGCCTGGGGTTGATTTCCAAGGTCTTCTTCTGGTTCGAGTAGAAGCTGCAAAAACAGAGTTGTTGTAAACCATGACATGAAACTTTTCACAACATCGCTTCAGCCTGGAACGCATTTTAAGGGGAACATAAAGTGAAGTTAAAAACTTTCAGCTGATGGTAGGTAGGGAAGTTTCAAACAAAATTTGCACTACAATCCATGCGAAATATCGCAATTTTTCTAGTGCTAGTATGAATGGCTTTTCTTACACCATTATGAGAACTACAACAAATACAGCACATTTTCAAAATGATCGAAAATGGGCGGGAATTCCCCTAAACCGCGAGTCTAATTTCCGACTCACGACTGGGGCTTTCTGTAACTCTGAGCCGTCTGAAGGCGTTCCATGTTCGGGGACCTGCACGGGGTGAAACACACAAGATAGGTTAGACGGTTCGTGTTCGAAGCAACTTACTTTTGTGAGGAGTCCTTCTGCGTCTGGTAAGCCTGTGCCTTCATAATGCGTTCCATGTTACCAGACCTGGCAAGTAAATTGGTGTTACAATAAGTCCTTTTCGCACAAATCTCGTTTGAAGTTAAAACAACAGTCTCGATTGCTGACAGGATCAGTTGGTAACAAACATAAAGAATGTATATTTCCCCTAAATTGACATCGTTAGTTCCTTATTTGTAGAATATTTTGAGATTTTTAATAACTTATGCAGTAATCTAAGGTACAAACGGCGGTTGTTGGAGGTAGACATATTGCTAACCCAGAAGTTCGAGAACGTTCTCATTTTGACACAAAAAGTTGACAACCACATTTTAACCACATTCAAAGACACTGTTTATTACCATCCGTATTGGCTGGCGACCAAAGCGCATGGAGTTTCGGTGAGACGTTCAGTGACGACGGCCTTCTCGATCTAAATTGGACAAGATTTGGGAGTTAGACGAATGCAATACAGGCAACCACCTAATTCCTCCAAGATTTTATAGTTCCGATGAAGAAAATCGCCCAATTCTTAAACAAGTTTATTAAAGGTCTTAAACCCGAAATGACAGGGTTTGAATGAAGCAACAAACCTTGTCTTTAAGTGCTTTCTCCTTCAGCCATTTAGCGAGTGGTTCGAATTCCTTCTCCAGAGCTTCTTTGCGCTCCTTGGCCTTTTCGCCTTCATCCAGTCCGAGTCCTTCCTTTGCGACATTCTGGAATCGCTTGCCGTCGAATTCGGGCAGAGCTTGAATGGTGTATTCGTCGACTGGCTCCGTCAAATACAACACTTCGTAGCCCTTTTTAAGGAGTCGCTCAACGAATGGCGATCTCTCCACCTATAAGATAATTAATTTGTTACTTAAACTAAATTTTAAACACAGACATGTAATTAAAAAACGGTTTGTTAAAAATTTGAAAAATAACCGCTGTCAGTAAAAACTTCTCACCTCCTCACGGCCATTGCCGGCGCAGAAATAGATCTTGTCTTGTTTTTCCTTCATGCGTTCAACGTAAGCTTCAAGACTAGTCTGCTCATCTGCACTGTTCGATGTGAAGAAGCGGAGAAGTTTGGCGAGTCGGGTTCTGTTGCTGTGGTCCTCGATCACACCTAGCTTGATGCTGTTAATAATCGACTTTTATTAGAGAAGCCAAAAACATCACAAAAATCGGTCGAATTTCCAAGTGGGGTGTGGTTTAGTTATATGCTTTGATCATGTAGAAAAAAACCCTTACTTGGTGCCGAACTCCTTCCAGAACTTTTCCATGTAAACTTCAGCGTCGAGTTTCTTGATCATGTCGAGAGCCTTACGCACCAACTTCTTCTTGATAACTTTGAGCAGTTTGTGTTGTTGCAGAGTTTCACGTGACACGTTCAAAGGAAGATCGTCGCTGTCCACCTGGGAGCGAAATTATTGATGTGATTTCTATGCAAGACGGCTGGCTAAATACACTTACACAAAAATGACACTTTAGATTTTACAAGCTATTGATGTAATCTACTAGTCTGATCTACGAAAGCAGTAGTGTTTACTATTAACGTTGCAAATTTGAGACACCTTGTTTTTACACAAACACGAAACAGTAATGTCATTTGTCATGGAATTAGAAACGTACTTGCACCACATAAACACAACTATGCCTTTTAGAAAGACAAATTTTGCCAACTAAAAATCTAACTAACTATTGACGCGTGTTACCTTGACAATACCTTTCTTTGCGCAACAGATTTAACGGCCTTAACACCTTTTTCAGATTTTGCTACAAAACACTTCTAAATGCAGTGAACCCTTAAAACAATTCACACACAGAAACAACGTTTCCATGCAAGACAGATGGCTTACCACTCCCTTGACGAAGGACAAGTACTTGGGCATCATATCTTGGAAATCGTCGGTGATGAAAACTCTACGTACGTACATCTGTTCGCCACCAAAAATACACTACGGTTAGATACGACTACCCTACTACACGCGAAGCATAGAGATATGTTCGGGTGCCCACTGTCCAATATAGGTGTTGTGATGGCCACTAGTTGGCGCCAGTGTGACTCACCACACCGTGGACAAAGTTTAGGTAGGAGGGAACCATGTCGCGCATGTCGTCGGTTATGAAAACACGTCGAACATAAAGCTATAAAATGTAATGCAGCGGCTGAATGAACGAGTTATATCTAACGTATATATGTCAATCTAAACAAACAGAGCATCACGAAAAGCGTGTAAGATATCAGGATTAACCGATTACATAAAGATTTTGTTTGTACTAAGGCCATTTTTTAACAAACAACTATAGTTAACACATAAACAAAAACATGCTATACGAAATTGATGTAAGTAAACCATAGCCAACACAACTTCCTGCAAAAAGGTTAGCGCACTGCGTCACGTCATGCAGTTAAACACAAAGTAAAAGCAAGGAAAGGCATGCAAAAAATGAAGAAAGAATGTCCCGAAGGTCAGTTTCAAAACGACATAAATAATTCAATTTTTTTTTTCAGTTACGATTGCAGAAATGCTAGAAATTATTAAACCATCTTTTTGTACCATATTACATGTGACGGTAAGTTATAGTCATACCCAATTTATTTTAAATATATTTCTGACTTTTGACATTGACAAAATATTCAGCTAAAAGTTGAATGCTACACATTTCAACTTGTTTCACCTAATCCCACATCCCTTTTATCGACGCACTGTCTACCTTAATGTGATCCACTTTTTTACCATATGCATCCAGCATGGCTTTAGGAGCTACCTCAGGAACGAAGAGCACACTTTTAAATGACACTTCACCCTCAGCAGAGAAATGTGTTTGACCCAGTGGCGCAGTGGTGTCCTTTCTCAACACCACACAGCAAAAAAGAAACAAATGGGTAGAATTAGAAAACATGCATGTTGGGTAAGGGGGTGCAGTGTTTTGGAGAAGGGGTGGGGGTGGTTCACGGCACACAGCACATGCATGAGAGCAAGGCATGCAACGAGCCGACCTTGATAAAGTCTGTCTTTTTCTGGCCGTAATCCTGGAACATGCCACCTGGGGCAGAGGCCGGGATGAAGAGGATGGATTTAAAGGAGACCTCTCCTTCTGCTACGAAGTGAGTTTTGGCCAGTGGCTCAGCAGATTCCTTAGTCAAGTTCAGATATTCTCATTAATAAACTAATAAATTTACACTACAAAAAGTAAAAATATAAGGCAAGCAGCCACAGACAGGCATTAAGTTCACATTAACTGGCTTGGTATTAAGTATTTAAAATTGTAGAGTTTAATATTAATTATGGTTCAGTGGCTTCAGATTTTTTTGTATAGATGTTTTGTTTATTTTCACAATTTTTTGATTTTTTTTGAAAATTTTTAAATTTACTTTTGCTTGTAGTACCAATTTTAGTTTTTACAAAACTTACTTTGGAGATGGACTTGTAGAAGTTGTGGTACTCTTCATCTGTGATGTCTTTGGCGGGGCGTTGCCACACTGGCTTAGTTTCATTGATCAGTTCCCAATCCCACACAGTCTTCTCAATGGTTTTGGTCTTGGGCTTCTTTTCCTCTTCAGCCTCTTCTTCAACCTGTTACAGAATAGGTTAAGTTGCCAGGTCTTGCAGGTTTAGTTGAACGTTTTAATGTTTATTTTTTTATTAATGGTGCAACAAAGCAATAAAGCCTGAAACATATACTTTTTTAAATGACAATTTTTATATTTTTTTAATTTCCCTCAAAAAATTTGAAATTATCAATGGGAAATGTTTAAATCTACTAAACATTGCATATTTCACAAAAAAAATTACTGACCTCTGCTTCATCATCTTTTTCCTCATCAGATTCTGGTTCTGCAGCTTCTTCCTCCTCCTTGGCTTCCTCTTCTTCAACTGGGACTTCCTCCTTAATGGTCTTCTCAGCCCACAAGTAGATGGGGAAGTTGATAAATTGGGAGTATTTCTGGATCTGATAACAAAAAAGTATGCTGGTATGTTTGTTGCAAACATTACCAGTACAAATATTGCATGAAAAACATTAGTTAAAAGGGAAAGGTTTTTACACAAAAAAAACACTACCCAAATCCACAAAGCCTGTACACAACAATATTACAAAAAGAGGAAGTTGGTTGTTAAAAATTTAACATTACCAGCACTGCAATTATAACAAAAAGATCCCCAGAAATTGGAATGACAAAAACATATCAGATGCAGCCTTTGTTAATAATTAATGTGCAATTTGTAAAATTACCAGGTTTCGGATCGTTCCAGGCTCCAAGTAGTCTGAAGCCTCTTCCTTGAGGTAGAGGGACACTGTGGTTCCGCGGCCCAGGGTGTTTCCACGAGGATCATCAACAACAGAGAACGATTCTGAATCAGATTCCCAGATGTGCTGAGTTTCATCATCGTTGTGCTTAGATGTTACAACCACCTTGTCAGCAACTGGTAATAAAAAAGGTTTGTTACAGCAAATTGTTAAAGCAGATTTATTGTCACAGTTTCCAAAAATATCGTCTAGAAAATACCAAATATTTTTCACAAAAATTAAATGCTAAAAATTTTTTACCAACTAACATTATTTACCCAAGAATGAAGAGTAGAATCCAACACCAAATTGTCCAATAAGATCAGATACAGAGTCTTCAGTTTGTGCACTGGACATTTGTTCAAAGAATTCACTTGTGCCAGACTTTGCAATTGTACCAAGGTTCCTTATGAGATCTTTTTTGGTCATTCCAATACCAGTATCAGTCACATGAAGAACATTGTTTTCTTTGTCAACCTAAAAAATAACAAAATTGTTTGCAAGGTATCAAACTAAACACAGTTTTACGCATTAAAACAAATTTAAATTTTAGTTTATAACAAGAAATATTGGTTGAACGGAACACACTTTTCTGGAAAGGTAAAGTCAAATTAAAAAGACTTTACAAAAGGAAAAAATGTAAAAAGCAGTATGAAAATGGAGAATATGTTTCAATGTTTACCTTGACTTTAATAGAAAGTTCAGAAGTAGCAGCAAGAGCATCTTCATTGGTAAGGGACATCAACCTGATTTTGTCCAAAGCATCAGATGCATTGGAGATCAATTCTCTCAAGAAAATCTATACACAATCAGTAATGTGGTGAAGCAAAATTTAACAATTACACCACTACTGTGACTAAGAGTCAGGCACAACAAAAGCTGTCATTCTGTTGCTACAAACTTAGTACTTTTATTTTGCTACACTTTGTAACTACCAAAATTTAGACAAAAATTACTGTACCTCCTTGTTTCTGTACAGTGAGTTGATAATGAGTTTCATCATCCTGTTCACTTCAGCCTGGAAAACATGTTTTTCAGATTGTTCCCGAAGCTGCTTTACTTCATTTGGACTTAAACCATCGATGTGTATCGCTTCCTCTTCCCTGTAAACATAGTACATGTCCTTATGATGTCTTTTGCATTAAAGTTTTGTAAAATGGTTACTGAGACCCACCTTTGAACAACTTCATCATCTGTTTTTGATGCATCAGCCGCTTTTCCGATGTCTGCTTCAACTTTAGGGTTTTCTTCCTCTGCGGCTTCATTCTCATCAGACCTAACTTGTCCAGAGGCTAAACAAAACAGACAAATAAACATTTTGTAGCAAGCATTTTAACAAAATTTACAAAATTTAACTTACGAAAGTTTAAATGCAACAATTTACAGCAAGGTTTTTAACAATAATTTAACCTTATGTTGATAGATTATACTTACAAAGTAAAAGGCACAAGGCCACCAGTGAGATCATCCAAAATGATTTTGACATGTTTAAATATGTCTCTTATTACTTCTATTCTAATTATCCTACCCTTATACCTGTAAAATATTCAATAAAAAGCTACTGGTCCAGGAAAGGTAACAACGAGCATAAAAATTTCCACAAAACATAAAAAATTTCAACGGATATAAAATTCAACAAAAAGTTTATTGCATTGCATCTGTTAGCAATGTCTGTCTAAAGTTAAAATGCCCAACTCCTCATTTTAAAGGGCGGGTTTTCTACTCGTTTTTCTGGCAAAAACCCTCTGCACCTGTCTAATTCGCATCGCACGCAGTTGTCTAACTCGAATGTTCAGCAGATTAACGAACCAAAGTACCTGTAACATTACAAAGGTTACAGGCACCGGCACGCAACGCTTTTGTCAACGTTTCCTTCAGGTTCTGGATTTTGGTTGGGTCGATTTGAAAACGTGTCTTTCTGAGCGCAATCAAGCGCATCATACTACCAGCTCGCATATGCAGTCGCGCGTGTCCGTTACTGGTTGTCAGGTCTAAACCAATAAGAGCGCGCCACGAGCAGTGCGTCACAATCCACGCCGGACTTGGCTAATCGTGATTGGCTCAAAATGACGACTGTGGTAGGGAAAGAACCGCTTTCGATACTAATCTGTTTACAGATGACTGGTAAGGCATATTTATAGCATTTAATTGACCGATAAATCTTTTTTGAGGCAACACTTCAATCAAAATAATTTCCCCAAGGTAATGTTTATGTTAATTTACACTTGGTGACTGAAAAAAGATATAACACTGGCTGATATTTTGCATTTAAACTTTTATACATTTTCAGTCAATATTTACTACCTTGAAGACCAGCACACACGGTTGTCCAACTTCATTCTAGGGAACACAGTTAGCATGTTAGAGTTTGCATAAACAATAGTGATGTCATAATACCTGTATATCCTGAAATTTTTTGCTGTGTTAACACCGCTGAGATATTATTTTTTATTTTGCTTCTATTAACGGGAAAAAAGTTGCAAAATGGAAGACGAAGACCAGATGCACCGCCTTGCTAACTACACTGGGGACATAAAAAACGGTCGCATGGAGGGAACGGGGACGTACTGGTTTGACACAGAAACCAGGTACGAGGGCGAGTTCAAAGACGGCATGTTTCATGGCCAAGGTACGTTGCGCGTGGAAGCTTACTGTTTATTTTGATGCTACATCAGCGATTGCTTACAAGTTTTGGCTGCGAATATCACCACCGGTAATGTGTGGGTGTTTGTGTGTGATGATGTTCTGTGCCTAAAGTCGATGATAAGTTAGTATACAGTTCCCAACAGTACGCAAAACAATACCCTAAAAATCTCCAAATTTCATCACGAAAATCGACCATGCCAAACATAGTACCAAGTTGATTGAAACAGGTTTAATCCAACACGGAGTAATTTTTACGCTATAGGGACTTTGTTCTTTCCGGACGGCGGTCTGTATAAAACCTCGTGGTGCAACGGGCGCGATATGGGCGGAAACTACATGTTCAAGGACGGGCTTGATTTCGAAAACGACGACAGAACGCTCACCGGGTGGCGCTTTTGTAATCGAGTGTGGGACCGCAGATTTTACAAGGTCAGTTCTGAACATGCGGAGATATGCTGCAAAACTACAAATTGTCAAAAGTAGGCTAATTAAAATGGTCATTATCGCAGGTTCGACAGTTTTTTACCATAACTTTGAATCCCATTCATAAATAAGTTACTTATCTATTTGAGGCAAATATAATTTTGTTTTTGTTTTCATCTGTTTAGTGTTTCTAAAAATGGTCTCTTGTCAGTCAAATTTCATGTCGACATGGCTCAATCTCCGAGTCGCATGTTTCGAAATGCAGGAAATCACAGACGGCTTGCGACCAGTTGACCGCTGCATGATGTCCGCTCAAAGCTCTGAAACAGGCACGCCCAACCATCACATCCCTGACAACTGCTACGACACCGGAGACGGCTACTATAATCCTGTCGAGAGGGTCGTTTACAATTACGCCGAAAAGGAGGGTAAGGAATCAATTCGGTTAATATAAGCGTGCAAAAGTTGAAAATTTGCAAACTACGCCTACTAGAGTGCGGGACCCGGTAAAACTTGATACTGCACATAGAAATCCAGCACTCCGCATGGCGGTTATCCAACTCAAACATGCGCATTTTTGTGACTGACAACTCGGTGTTTTTGTCACAGGGAGAGCAAACAAGTTTGTGCGCAACGTGACAGATGATGAACACGAGTGGATTGTAAAAAAATGTCGTCGCGGTTGCGACCGATTTGTGGGGTTACAAAGAATCGACGATTATAGTGACGTCACCAGACTGAGTCGCCAAGTGGGGAGGATGGCCTTGGAAAAGGCTGGCGACTTTGCCCAGGGGTTAAAGGTCAAACGCGAACGGGATGAAAGAGACAAGCCAAAGAGAGTTTCGTTCCAAATTAACGACGATTAGGATTTTTGACATTTTGGCCACTTCTTTATTACCACAAACGTTATATTTTACTGCTAACACGACGCAGCTTACCGCTACATTATACAATAGCAGCTACAAGCAGTGTTTTTTTGGGAAGCAATTTCTGGACTACAACTCTATCAAAAATTTATTTGTCGCCTTAACATATGCAGCGACTATACATTCATTGTGCACTCGGACTATTATACTTAAACCACGTGGTGTATTTGTTAACTTAAACAGTTTAGGACAAATAATTCGTAAAAGCAACATGCCTTATTAACCACTGACGTCACATTTCTTTTTCGCACCTTCTTATCAACATTTCCGCGCAATTCAAAAAGTCTAGCACAAGCCTAATTGTGTCATTGATGATGGCAAAAGTTATTGTGGAAACGTTTGCTTTTTTCTATCTATCACTTTTCCTCAACGTTAATTGCCGATACAACATCATTACGTTTCCTCATGTTTTATGTAATTACCTAACGTACATACGCTAAATCGACACAAAATAGCACTGAACACAATACACAGGAACGGCTTGGCAGTTACGACAAGGACAGGGATCGTCTGGCTGAATGATGCCGTTGACTTTCGCCACACTTACGTGGAGTTCTTCGCATCGTAGAATGTCCTGCTAAGATGGTACAAATTAGTTTGTTGTCAATAGAAGCCAAATAGTTTTAGGTGTATTCTGTCAAACAAAGGAGTCAGATTCGTTTTTGATGTGCTCCAAATACGGTATAAGTTTTTTTGTCAGCGGTACTAACCTGAGCTAAGTGTGGAATCTTTGTGGAAAGTTTCGACGAGATATTGACCGATGTCTTCCGTCGACATGTTCTGGAAAAACAAACACTTCAGTTTTGAAACGCTACCTCTATTTGACGCAAAATGACTCGTAAAGCTTGGTTGATGTCAAAACACTCTTTAAACTTAATTTACATTCCAAGGAAATTATTACGGTTAAATATTTTTTAAAAACACACATATAATTAAAATTTACTGAAATATGAACCTCGTTTTGAAGGCTTTGGATGAGCAGGGATAATTGATCTTGCACATCTTCAAGGCTTTGGGAGTGAGATTTGTGTTTCATAGACGAAATATCTCGCTTTAAACCCGTGACAATCTTCTGCTGGGCGCAGAACTTAGTTTCCAGGTTCTGTACGAGGAAACGAGCGTTACATTACACAACAAATATTCATTGCAGGAAGTACATCACACAATTAAGAAACGCATTGTTTATGGAAACATATTTTTTACATTTTACAACACACACCTGGATAAGCTTTAGCGCCATTGCGTGTTCCTTAAGGAGAGAATTAAATTTTTCTCCGTTGCCACAAGAATGTGCCGTTGGGTAGTTGGCGTTTTGGTCTACACGACCGAGCGCATCACGTGATCGCGTTGACGACGATTCAACGCTTTGTGAAAGGACAGGACGATTACGTTGAAGTGTGGAGGTTCTTGAAAAGCATGTTGACGGAAACGAAAAGTTTTCTGCAAAAAATTTTTTTTTTTCTTTATGACATAAAGAACAAACACAATATATTAACATCGCAACTAACCTTTATTGCTGACGTCACAATCCGAAGTTTCGGGGGAAGTGGAGTCGGAAATACCGAGCGGTGTTTTGCGCGCTTCTGATTGGTCGAACACGCTGTCACTCTCACTTCGCCAACCGACGTCATCGGATAGGGTTGAGCTCACAGAGATAATGCGATCATGGGAACTAATATGTAAAAACAACATTTTAAAGATGAAACAACAACTTAACTTCTTGTTGCGCTAATATTTTTATTATGTGGCTTGCAGGAACGGTTAACGTACATATAAAGCCATGCAAATTCAAAGGCAGCTATGATACACACCTGTTCTGGGCAAGTTGGCGACGAAGAACAATTATTTCCATTTCCAAATCCGAGACTTTTCTTGTTTTCTTCTCAGCTTCTTTCGCCTTGCCCAGGAGGATTCGAACAAGTTCATTGGCTTGCTTGAGCTGTGTTTAAGTAGTGATGTAAGTCAACATTACTTCAAACAGGCAAAGCACAATTTAACGTGCAAATTTTATGAAACCTTTTGTCAAAATTTTGATAACTGTCAGCAACAAATCAATTTTACCTTTCTTTCGGACGAAAAGTTTTGTTCCGTCAATTTTTGGTTGGTTCGTTCGAGTTCCTCAATGCGCGAATGTAGCCAGTCGACTTCCGTCAAACAACATGACTGACTTTTTATCTGAAAGATAAACAGAAAAAAATAAGTTTCATCCCACAAAACTTTTGTCAACGACATTTCTAATATGCTACTCGCGCGCTAATAAAACAAAGTAACGAAAAACAAATCG
>QXVZ01001575.1:0-10428 GCA_008931825.1 Phallusia fumigata
ACCTTGATCATAATACCTGCTGGTTTAGAGTTTTCTACACAGATAAACACACGTGGGAATTTTGTTTCTCTTGTTATGTGTCATGCAAAAATTTTTACCAAAGAAACTAATCGCAATAAAAACAACATATTTTTTGTGTTACTTTTGGGGCACTCAAGTTTGAATCTAGAAATAAAAAACCAGCAATGCCAGTGATCTTGTTCTGATATCAACCATTCTCCATATAAATAACATTATCTATTAATTCTATTTTTTTGGACTTTTTTTTTCAGCGCTTCCTACAAATCAAAATTAAAACTTCATCTTCTTGTGTCATTGGTTCCATGGGCTTTTATATTTTGTCATTTTGTGCAATCCAAATTGGAGGTGAAACTAACGAATCAAGTAAGTTTCAAAATCATATTCTGAAAAAAATCATAATGTTTCAATAATTTGATCATGGAAATAAGACTTTTACTGTACTTGTTAGTTGCAAAGTAGCATAGTTTTGTACATGTGTGGCTGTAAATTTGAAGTAAATAGTTATGTGGAATAAAAAATAATTTATAGTTGAATAAAAGTTATTCACTCTTCTTTCAGGTTTTGCCGCGCTTTGAAACCTGGGAAACCATGTACCTTTGCAATATCATCATGCTGGTTGTTGGATATTCATCACTGCAAAGGAACAAAGCCGCAGTTCTGAACATATTTAAATTTGGAACAGCGCTTGTTGGTGTTCTGCCTCTTGCCATTGGTTTTGTTTCACGATTATCAGAACTTAAGATGTTTGTGCTAAATGGGCGTTTCAATGCATTTTTGTTCGGTCAGCCATTGCCAACTGTGCACTATGCGTTTATTGTTCTTGCTATGTCGATTAACTTGCATTGCTTATATTGCTCTGTCAAACTGCTAGAGGCTTGGAACTCGAAAGGTTTCAAAAACAAGTGACTTCATTTCATCCCTTCATACCTGGAGTCGGCAACCTGTATCCTGCTGGCAAAATTCGGCCCTCCGAGCAAAATCATCTGCCCTGCAACTCTTTCGAATTGCATACCTTTGAAAAACTGCAAAGAATGCAGAATTGTAAGTGAAAAATTAGTACCACCACCTGAGACCTTGCTGATCTGGCCCTCAGTTTGGAAAAGGTTGCCAATTCCTGTTCTATGTTATGTTTTATTGCATTATTATGCCAAAGACTTTTATGGTTTGTGGGAGAATCACGTTTTTGGTAAAAAAAACATTTGTACAACTGCCAAAAAACTGGATATTGTGTGAAGGTACCATTGTGAAAAATACAAAAAAACACGACTGATCATGAGACACGAAATTCTCATAGTGACTACCCAGTAAAAGGATTACATTTTATTCCAATACTCAGGCAGTCCCTATTGCTATCACATTGCACAAAACATAAATTAGGCTATCTTAAGCACAAATTGCTGTTTTCCAGTACTTTCATGGTGGAGTCTCTCATAATGTTGTCAAGCTAATATGTAAAGAAACACTCCTTATCTAAAATAACTACTGATTGAAACCAAGAAGATTTTTAGTTTTGAAATGCTCTACAGTTCTGAAAAGGCCCTCAAGAAATAGAAAAAAGAATTTCTGGTAACACTATCCGCTACATGTCGCTGTTGCACTGTTTTCCCAGTGTTACCTGTGTGTCCTTTCGCTTGGTTGGCTGGTGGGGGATCAGATCATTAAATTGTTTCCAAAAATTTTAGGTACCTCTATTCCCAAAAACTGAAAAAACATAAATTCAATCAGGTTTTGGCTTTTTCGACACAATATTTGGTATTTAAACGTCTGTCTCATATTTTCGCGATACCTGAATTAAGAAACGCATTTTCTACCATTTTTGGAATGCTTACAGGCAACGCTGTGGTGCGGTTTGTTAACCTTGTGGTAACTATACCTACTTGTGAGAATGACAGGGTAGCAGATGGGTAATTAGCTGAACATGTTAGCTGTAAATAGCGTTGTTTTATATTGAGTTTGGCAGAACTAGATAAATGGATAAATTTGATTTTAGTAAATTGTGGGAAATAGTGATTTGATTTGAACAGAACTAGTTAATGTAAGAAAAACGGTTAAAAACCACTGGAATAGAGATCATTTCCCTTTCCAACACGAATGACGTCATTGCAGCAGGACTAGGTGATCGTGCAGCCTTTAGCAGCATTCGGTTGGTTGGTTGGTAAGTTAATCCAGCAATTTGTTGTTGTCACTGCGAAACTTTTACTGCTCCGTATGTTGACTTAGCTTTCAGCTGTCCTTTCGCGCCCAAAAGTCACTGGACAACAGCTTGAAATACAACACAGAATACATTAAGTAACATTCGACTGAAACGCTTGTACGACACGATATAGTTGAATAGAGGCTACAGGGCCGCTGCTGTCTCGGGTTACCCGATCTAGCTGGCTACTGACATATTATACCCAGCAGGACAATTGACACTTAGGACGAAACGAAACGGAATATTCACTAAGCCAGCAGTGCTTTAATTGAGGAGGCATTTTTGAGCCACTTTCGCCGCTTTTTGTTGAATGTTACCAGATGGCGGTTGTTGCAAAAAGCAGACGTGCACTAAGCTACGCTGAAGACTTCGCTGGTGGAACACGATACAGGTGAGCGCGCGAGCCAGGCTAAATGGAAAAACACGCGTTTCAAAACATTGGTTTAATTGAGTTTTGAAAACACCCTTTTCACACGTTCACCTAAGGTCTTTATGGCATATCGTTGCGATCGAAATATATTTAGATTAAGTATATGAGTTACAGATCGTCGAAAATGCAAAACAAAACTGTTATTACTACAATGCATTTAACACTGGCATATGATATTGCACTAAACCCTCTGATTTCGCAGAAATAGACAAATTACCGAGTGTTCATTTTTTCTCGGGTATATTTTTATAAGTTGAGGGTCAATGTTATGTAAAACCAACAACCACATCATTTTATACTACTAAAAATATCCATGTACTCGTATTTGGTGTACACAGAGTAACATATGTTTAAAAGAGAAAACGAGTTGTCAGTTTTACACCAGATCAATAAATCTTATAGATAGTTTGCAGCTACATATATCAAAGCCTATGTTAGTTGTGTCCTCATGTTCAATTGGTTTCGGAATGCTAGACCTACTCAAGCCCTTGAACGATATTGGACAACATATGACACTTGAATCCAATCTGTCAGTAAATATCGCACAAAAACGTTATCTGAAAACAAAAAGAACAATTTCAATAGTCAAAAAAATCAGGCGTTTTTAAAATCAGTAATCCTTATCCTTTCCATAGAGAAGATCAGAGGATGTTATTCCGTCTCACAATTTTGAGCACTAAACATTTTTCTGAGATATATTCGTTGATGTGTGGCGTGACGTCACTAGTTTCCGACTGCTATGACGTCAATACAGTTCAAGTTAATGCGACAGTCAAATGTAACTGTCAGACAGACAACATTAATAAGCCTGATGCCATTCGTCATCTTGTTTGAGATACATCTACTTAAAATCAAAACTGCACAACAAAAATAAAAGTAGCAAAAGTAAAAATAAAAAAATATAACTGTAAATAAACGTAAAAAATTGTTTCCCTTAGCGTAACGTGTTGTATATCTCTTACAGGAAGCTGCAGCAGAGCGGTTTGACATTGAACATTGCACTTGCAAACAGCTCAGATGTGGTCACTCTGACTGGAGTAAACCCGCAGATATGTATACAAGAACTCAGATGCCTGATATACAACGCGGCTGGAATCCATCCTTCAAAACAGAGGATCTATTTGGGTGGTGACGAAATAGAACCGGACAAAAACCTGCTGAAATACTTTGCAACTGTCCATGACGTGAACGCGCGATGTTCGCTTCAAATTCGTTCCTTTATTCCACTTTTAATATCAACACAGTCATGCCCTGGGCCGCTTTTGACCGAAATCGAAGTGTCGCCGTTGAATAATGAACCGGTCGCCGAAATAAAGCGAAGAATTCGTGATAAGTTTCGAATTGAGGTCAACTTGCAGCGCTTGCACTTGCACCCTGCTGCCATGACAACCTACTCGCGCCGCCGTCCACTAGATGACGCCCGCCTGCTGAGTTTATATCTTGATCCAGGGGCGGGCGATAATTTTCTCGAGCTGGTGGTTATGAAAGACACAAAATCGACCAAACTTATGTTTGTTAAAGTCCCCTTGCAAGTTTTAACCTCAAGCCAATTCGGGGAAAGCGATCAAGCCGAAGTAAACGCGAATTTAACAAACCAACATTCTGATGAGGAGACAACCCGTGCTCTGCCACCAACACCTCCACAGACACCAGCAAGCGAGTCTTCAAAACTTAACCCGCAACAGTACATAGAGCAAATCTCAAATCAGCCCCGCTACGAAAACTGGTGGATAACTTTACCTGTGAACTACGACAGCATTCTGAAACGCGACCCAACAGTGAAGGATCTAACATCCTGTCTGTGGTCGTTTCTTCAGTCTCAACCTCTTCTACAAGGAAAAGTCTACGAGGGTGTGAGTCTTAAATTTGCAGACGTCCGGTCCTTGTTTGGTGGAAAGAAACTTTCCACTGATGCGGTGATTTACGACAGCTTCTGTGTAAGATCAGAGGAAATGCTTATCTACGTCGACGACACGGCGCTGGCTGACAGGATAAAATCCCCGCCACTTGTGGCACTTGTGGACATTTCCATCGCTTGCGAACCGAAACCCATGGAGCCTTTAAAGCCTTTATTAAGCTACAACGAAGAAACCAATAGATACACAATGCCATTTGAACCCTTTACCTTTGTTTGGGACATACCAGCATCGCAGCCAATCGACTGCGGGGCTCGACCGAAGACCACTTTCGAAATAAGCGCAGTTTCCTACTGTAGAGCTTACGGGTCTTGGGATATTCCTGAACATCACAAAACTTATGTTGAAATCGACGTTGAAGGGACTAGTGAGGTTGGCGACCTTGGCCTCGAAGCTGTTTTGGGCTTGGATACCAGCCAATGTCTCGGCCAAGACCATGACCTTGACGCGGTACATGACCTTTCACAGCGAGAAGCGTTCCGAGACTACAACGGTAAAAGGAAGGTGGTGTATTATGTTCACGACAACTTTGAAGTCACCATTCTAGGTCCTGTAAACGCCGAGAAAGGTTTTAGCCAACGGCGACCGTCTGAACCTTACATGGGAGAGGCAACACGCAATTGGTCGTTCGACAGAAGACGACATGCAGCAGAACTCCAGCAACTTCGCCGAAGCCAATATGGAAATCCCAAACTTCCGAACCCTCCACCTTTCCGCATAAAACCGCATGAAAATTGCGTACAAAAGTCATCAGAAGTTGATAATAAGCCGATCAACCCTTCATGGGACAGCAGTCGGAATCTGAACAAAACCGCTATTGGTGAATGGTATTTAGGAAGGGAACGAGTAACAGACGTGTCCCTCCCAGGGTTAAGAAGTAAACTGTCGCCGGTTTCTGCCCACAATGTATCTGCGTTTACAACCTCCTGCAAAAGAGGTATTTCCATCGAAGGCCGACCCTACTTGACTGTGGACTATCGGCGCCAACTTGCTATCACCACAACAACGAATATGTTGAAACCAACCAGCAACCTCGTCGATTCAATCCGCAAGGCTCTCGACTTTCGCATCCAAGTCCAGTTCTTCATCTGCACATTGCTAGCTGATCAACCCGATCTTTCTGCATCCTCAACAGCGCCCTTTACCGTCCGCGTGCGACACCAAGTGTCCAGAATCGAACACGTGAACAACCTCGCGGATCACGTGACCAAGTTCGAGTCGCCCGCCGTTGGCATGGAAACCACGCTCAGTGTCGCCTTGGCAACACCAGATTGGCGCAAATCCAAGGGACTTCCCCAGACAGTGACTGAAGATTTGAACAGATAAAACCAAACCGACAAGTTTTATAAGGCTTCGCTGTTTTTTTTACCCTTCTGCCTTTTTATGTTTTTCCTATCATTTATAACCCTCTGTGTGAATGCCTTTTTACGCTTGTGCCGCAATATTTCGAAAAAAACGCAACAAAAGCACCCAGTAATACGGATCATAATTTTTTTCATTAGCGGAAAACGGAAAAAGCCTTTTTGACAAGCAATAAATACACAAAGCAACAGGGCACAGTTCATAGCTGAAATTGATTATTTTACCGTCTTGTAGGGTTCTACACCGAACAACGTGGACCATTGGTTTCGCATGTAACTCATGAATATTTATACACGTTAGAATTTATCCCAAATCTGTTGCAAAACGATTAACGGAGAGGATTTATCTTTGTACAAGGAACCGATACAATACGGGGAGAAATAAAACTTGAATCGTTATCTTCCGCAAGCAGTAAGATACAAAAGTCTTGAAACCAGATAAAACGTCAGATTCCCGGTGATTTTATCCTTGAAGCCGATCGACCGGTGCTGCTCGTTTCAAACATGGCGATCCTCGATGTGTTTGATGATTTCGCTTCATGCTTGACATGGAATAGTCTCACTGGCGCCTCCACGCGGAGAAACCCGTCCGGCATCAAGCTTGAAGTGACGTCATAGGGGTCAACGCCTTCGGGAAGGTCAAATTCGCGTTTGAGTTCCCTAAAACAAGTGTTTGGTGAAAAGATAATTAAAAGTTTAGATAGACTCTAATAGAACCTTTTGTGTTCGTGTAAACCTGTTAAGCTGAGCGACAATGCGCGCTTTTTTCCTCTGTAAGATCAATCAAACCCCCCTATGTGATGACGTTACTATCTGATGACGTTTACATTTTTTCAGAATAAGGTAGTTGGCATGACAGGATTAAACACAAACTCACCTCGAAACAAGATCGTGGTTTGCTTCGTCTTTTGACTTCGCGCAAACGATCACTTTATTTCCTTCTGTTTTCACCAACAGCTCGTTTGCCCTGCGCAAAAATCAATATTATAAAAATAGCAAAGTCAAAGCTGTTCATTGTCTTGTCTGATTTTTAACTCCAACTTAAAACCATTTTATTTTGTCAGTCCTGTCGTAACTATAGAACGAATCAAGCGTCGCAAACACGTTAATTAAGAATTAGGGTCCAATACACTGCTGTATGTTTTGCTTGCAAGCCAATCATGACATGACAAAACAGAAGTGAATTAAAATTAAACCTTTAGCAAAAAATGACCTGACTTGATTTGACATAATCAAAGACTTACTTAAAACCTTTTACATCGATGTCAACTTCAAACTTCTCCGGGGTACATCTGCGTTCTTGACCCAGTACTTTGTCAATAGCGAACGAATCGTCGGTGTGATGACGATTACGTGACGTCATTGTGCCGTCACTAAAGATCCCACTGTCCGCGTCATCAAACCCACGTAATTTTCTCCGGTTGCTTCCGAAACCAAAGTCGTCATCGTCATCGAAGATTCCAGAACGGTTGAAGAATTTGTCGTTGAGAGCCCGCGACCTAGACATAAACGAGCTCTCATCGCGGCTACGGTGAAATAACGATCCCCTCATCCGATCTTCGTCGTCCCATAGAGATCGTGCGCAGCGCTGGTCGAATTCTCGAACCATCTCTTCCATGCGCGAATCAAAATCGTCTCTAAACAAGTCTATAGGCCTATTCTGCTGCCTCGAGACGTTTGCTTTCATAGAGGAACGCGGAAAAGTGTCGTAGCCGAACAAATCCGATCTTTCCGCTGGTTTTTCGCTCCCCAACGACCTGTCGCTGAGACGACGAGCAGTTGTTGAACTTCGCGACTGTGAGCGCTCAGTTGAAATGTTGCTTCTGTTGCTGGCAAGGTTCGCCGAGTTGGGATCTTCCTCTAGCAGCGATGACAAAAACGGCCAATCTCCTTCCTGCTCAGCTGTATGTGAACTCCTACGGCGCGGCTTCTGCTCGTAACTTTGTTTAGAAAACGTAGAACTAGGCTTTGTCTCATGCGCCATATTTGCTTCCTCAGCTGCCATGATAAATATCCGATAACAAATCGACTTCACAAGCGAGTCTGTACCCTTGTAGCCCTGACCACGCGTTGGCGAAAGTTTAATATATATGGAGGCTTCCTCTGCCAGCACAAGCCGATGCAGTCAGGGTCTAATTAAGGCACATGAGTGCCTGGAAGAGTCGGAATCATCACAAGGTCTCATGGGAGCATTTTAACTGTTGAGCGACGAGGGGTTATTAAAACATGTGAGTAAACGTGCACGTAGCACAATCAACATACACTACATGTTATCTGCCGCACATGTTCTCAACAAAACGCGACAAATCTCCTAATCCACAATTTTACCAATTAACCGAATTAAGGTGTCAAATGTAACAAGTTTTTTTTAAATGAACAGATTGTTCATGAGTTACAGCACTTTGACCACATAACGCTTTTCACCACGTTTTTTTAAAATACACCTTATGTACAAACGTAGACTGCTTTTGTAAACAGCATTCCATTCCTATCGATGACTTAACAGACTGTGGCTAAATGACGTAACGGTGATTTTGTGACGACACAACAAACGGGGCTTACTGGGAATAATGTCAATGCTATTTAGAGCTTGCTGATTCATCCCATCAACCACTTTGTGAGCCAATGTATGGTTTATTTATTTACGTTTGTCATAATTTTAAAGTCAGAAATATTTACACAGTGATTTCTATGTTTTATGTTACTTTGGTTTGCAGGGGAACTCCCGCATTGTCCAGTTGTTTGTTTGTGAATTAGGGCATAACAAAAAAACATTGAAAAAAAAACATGAGCCCAAAAACGTCATAGATCATCCAGAAACTTGTATGCCGGGTTGTCCAAAAACAGCACCCAGCTAGGTGTTTCCGTTTAGTCGCACGTTACTGCCAGTAAAGTGTGTCACAAATCAACATAATTGCTGATTTCTAGCACGACAGAGTCGCTATGAATGAACCCAAACCGCCGGCAATTATAACAGCTGACACGCCCAGACCACTTACAATTGAACTTTCGCGTTACGACCGTTCCAATTCCCAGAAGTTACAGCCTGGCTCGCCTGCAGCAATTCCGGCAGACTCAAATAAACTGTACAGGCTCAAAATTTGCGAATACACCGGTAAAATGGCAGCAAGGCTAAACGACAAACATTTTACAAGCACGATCAATTGCGTATGTGCGTGAGATTAACGGGTATCGTCGGAGCAAAACAGGTGCAAGCGGGATGGGCACCTGCGCCATGACCCAGGAATTCCCAAAGCAGCTATTACATTGGCATGGCGTGTGAACAACTGTACAGCGACCCACTGCCATGAATTGTTATTACCGATTTTACGGCTTGCCTGCTAACTGGATAAAGTCCAGCAACCGAAAGCGGTCCTTCCTGTGTCCACATCTGGAACAAGACTTAATTGTCCGGTTTTTGATTGTTTGTTTTCGATTGTCTATTGTCGCGCGGGCAATTTCCGAATGATCGCATTATTTCAACAATGGAAAGAACACACAGTGGTGGTTTTGGGTGGGGATTTGTTTATTTCATACCACGCGTATATGAGGCTAGATAACGATTTTAATAAACGTAGATTATATCCTGTTTGGTGAGATTAGAGGATCTCTTAAAACACATTTCCATAGTGAAAGCAGTTGTTCGAACACAATTTTTCCCGCATTTTATGACACATTTTGGGTCAACAGTAAGGTTTTATGTATCGTTGAAAATCAAACAAATGGGAATGCTATTAAAGTTTGTAGGCCGAACCACTATTTAACTCTCAAATACAACCCTATCCAAAACTTTTAAACTTTAATTGCGGGGCGTTTTGAAATTTGACGTCATTACTTTTATGACATTATTATATATTAGGACGTCATTAAAGTTAGTTAACACTGACGTATGAGGGCACCGTACCCATAAGAATTCAACTCCAGTGGTCACTGACCATAAAATTGTTTCAAACCAGAAATAAATCAAAACACTCTTGGTTTAATGGGGATTTTTCAAACTCGCCGTTCAGTCGCGATCAACAACTTTAAAAGGGGAACCTATTCACTTCGCATGTGTTGAGCCTGAAGTAACTGTACACCAATAAATTAACTTTCGCTCTGCTGTCTTGTTGAGCCGACGAAGCTGGTCAATAGAAGCCTTCTAAAGCCTACTGTTACCGCCTCGCCTGTCAACAAAGCCTGGTCAATTCAGCCTCAGTAACCTAACGCCTGTTTGGCTGTTAATCAACACACCAAGCTATCAACAGCTCGACCTCAGGGAACAAGAATACGGCAGTAAATTATCAACCTTGTATTGAGGAGAAAAAAATCAAAAAACGGACAAAAAATGCGAACTAGGGAAAAATGGAATTGGAGCTGGGCTCGGCACGCGCGTCACAAGCAGCTCAATACATAGCGGGCACAGGAAAAACACAGTGAAGAAAAAGAATAAAGAACGAACAAAAATAAATGAATGAAAAAAGATTGAAGTCTTCGCGGGTAGCTTACGCTTGTCGAGCCCATGAG
>QXVZ01001575.1:10872-22521 GCA_008931825.1 Phallusia fumigata
TATGAATGAACCCAAACCGCCGGCAATTATAACAGCTGACACGCCCAGACCACTTACAATTGAACTTTCGCGTTACGACCGTTCCAATTCCCAGAAGTTACAGCCTGGCTCGCCTGCAGCAATTCCGGCAGACTCAAATAAACTGTACAGGCTCAAAATTTGCGAATACACCGGTAAAATGGCAGCAAGGCTAAACGACAAACATTTTACAAGCACGATCAATTGCGTATGTGCGTGAGATTAACGGGTATCGTCGGAGCAAAACAGGTGCAAGCGGGATGGGCACCTGCGCCATGACCCAGGAATTCCCAAAGCAGCTATTACATTGGCATGGCGTGTGAACAACTGTGCAGCGACCCACTGCCATGAATTGTTATTACCGATTTTACGGCTTGCCTGCTAACTGGATAAAGTCCAGCAACCGAAAGCGGTCCTTCCTGTGTCCACATCTGGAACAAGACTTAATTGTCCGGTTTTTGATTGTTTGTTTTCGATTGTCTATTGTCGCGCGGGCAATTTCCGAATGATCGCATTATTTCAACAATGGAAAGAACACACAGTGGTGGTTTTGGGTGGGGATTTGTTTATTTCATACCACGCGTATATGAGGCTAGATAACGATTTTAATAAACGTAGATTATATCCTGTTTGGTGAGATTAGAGGATCTCTTAAAACACATTTCCATAGTGAAAGCAGTTGTTCGAACACAATTTTTCCCGCATTTTATGACACATTTTGGGTCAACAGTAAGGTTTTATGTATCGTTGAAAATCAAACAAATGGGAATGCTATTAAAGTTTGTAGGCCGAACCACTATTTAACTCTCAAATACAACCCTATCCAAAACTTTTAAACTTTAATTGCGGGGCGTTTTGAAATTTGACGTCATTACTTTTATGACATTATTATATATTAGGACGTCATTGAAGTTAGTTAACACTGACGTATGAGGGCACCGTACCCATAAGAATTCAACTCCAGTGGTCACTGACCATAAAATTGTTTCAAACCAGAAATAAATCAAAACACTCTTGGTTTAATGGGGATTTTTCAAACTCGCCGTTCAGTCGCGATCAACAACTTTAAAAGGGGAACCTATTCACTTCGCATGTGTTGAGCCTGAAGTAACTGTACACCAATAAATTAACTTTCGCTCTGCTGTCTTGTTGAGCCGACGAAGCTGGTCAATAGAAGCCTTCTAAAGCCTACTGTTACCGCCTCGCCTGTCAACAAAGCCTGGTCAATTCAGCCTCAGTAACCTAACGCCTGTTTGGCTGTTAATCAACACACCAAGCTATCAACAGCTCGACCTCAGGGAACAAGAATACCGCAGTAAATTATCAACCTTGTATTGAGGAGAAAAAAAATCAAAAAACGGACAAAAAATGCGAACTAGGGAAAACTGGAATTGGAGCTGGGCTCGGCACGCACGTCACAAGCAGCTCAATACATAGCGGGCACAGGAAAAACACAGTGAAGAAAAAGAATAAAGAACGAACAAAAATAAATGAATGAAAAAAGATTGAAGTCTTCGCGGGTAGCTTACGCTTGTCGAGCCCATGAGTTACGCGGAAAGCTACGATTCTTTCCTGGGCGAAATTAAGCGGAGAAAACAACAGAGGTTTCGGAGTCAAAACGCGACATGCAAAGACGGTTTTGCAGCGCGGTCGTTGTACAATGATTAATTCCAAACATTACGTTTATCATCGAGTGGCAGTCGCAACGCTAACAACTGTAACAATTCGGCGAAGTTGCCGGGCACAATGCAGCATCAAAGAATGAAGGAAAACGAAAAAATAACAAATGGAAACCAACACCTCACAGTCGTCAGTGCAACATTATTTGCTGTGAACGCAGCGAACGAAAGCGAACGAGTCCAATGACGTCACAAGGTCAGTGCATCGAACGACCGTGAGGCAAAAAGGCGCGCGATTCTTCCACGTGCATCGTGTCGCGTTCGGCGTGTCGCGCGACGTTTCCTTCTTGTGGTAAAGCGACGTAGAGACAGTCGACCGGTCGTTGCGCGGAGACCGTCGTTCTCACCACGCTGCCAGGCCGCGGCTGCCTGTGCTGTCGTGGAGCTTCGGTTTGTACGAAATCCCCGCTGGTCGTTTTCAAGTACGCGCTGTCTCGTTGTTTGCTCGACAATTCCTGCGCTGCCACAAAGCTGTTGCGGTTGTCAGGGGGCGGTTGAGAATACACACTGGGCGCGCGCGACGCGACAGTGGCTTCTGTGTCCGCACATTGGCGTCCGGCGGCCTGGTTGTGATGGCGCCGGGAACAGTGGAACCACAAGAAGGCCGCGATGCCGATGAACAAAGCGACTGCGACCCCGAGGAAGGCGAAAGTGACCGCTTGGACCACAGAGACAGAGGCTTGTCCAGACGGCGGCTGGCCGACGGCGGGTGAATCGACGACTTGTTCCACGATGTGAGTGACTTTTACGTTGGTCACGATCCGTCTCTCGGATTCGGCTGCGTTCTTGTACTCCACGGTTTCCTTCAAAGACGGGCGCACGGGTGCTTTTTCAATTTCGCCATTGTAAACTCCTGCCGACTCCGTTTTAGTACTGGTGGTGGAAGCAGTTGCGAGTGTGGGGAAGAACCGTTTGAAACCGGTGAAGTGGTTACGCGGAGGCATACGTCTTGTAGGCATCTCGCATCGCGTGCCCTCATATCCCTTCGTGCACAAGCAGTCGTACGAACCGATGTTGTTAACACAGCGACCATTGTTGGCGCAAGCTTCTGACCCCAATTCTACACATTCATTGACATCCACTGTGCAGTCGCGACCCGTGTAGCCGGGTGTGCACTGGCATTTGAACCCACCAGCCACGTTTTCGCAGGTTCCACCGTTAGCACAGGGCCGGGTGTTGCACATTCGGAGGAAAGCTTCGCAATGTGAGCCTCCGTAACCATCGGGACATGCGCATCTGAAAGTGAAAATGAAATCATAAGTTCTCTGTGCAGTTAAGTGAATATAACCAGACCATTTCAATAGCTGGTAACACATCAGTGTATGACGCTAAAAGGCATTTTGTCCTCGAAATTCACTGTGTAAACATTTTCAATTGTCCGTTTACAAGGCTTATCGATCTATATTAGCTAAAAAATCGTTTCAGCTATCACAAAAGCGTTTTGCAAGCATTTGTGTGGGCATAACTCTATACAGATACATGGTAGAATAACTTACTTTTCGCAACCGACGATTTGGTTTCCGTACAGGCAAGTTCCACCATTTCTGCACATGTGGCTGAAATCGGCTGCAGAATCCTGTCGTGGAGTGGTCGGCGCTGATTGGACAGTGCTTGGTCGCAATTCAACGTCGCAGTTTTTACCAGTGAAGCCATCAGTGCAAACGCACACATAACCTCCTCTACGGTTGTTCACGCACTCGGCACCGTTGGAACAAGGTTCGTGACGTTCACAGTACTGCATGTCTGCAAAATAATTCACAAGGCGGTTAGAAATCGGTCGAATGTTTTGTGCAGTTGCGAACTAACACAAAAGGCGCAAAATTTAATCCAATCAGGAATAAGATTAGGACAGATGTCGCGACGGGACGCACATTACTGCANATCGTTTCAGCTATCACAAAAGCGTTTTGCAAGCATTTGTGTGGGCATAACTCTATACAGATACATGGTAGAATAACTTACTTTTCGCAACCGACGATTTGGTTTCCGTACAGGCAAGTTCCACCATTTCTGCACATGTGGCTGAAATCGGCTGCAGAATCCTGACGTGGAGTGGTGGGCGCTGATTGGACAGTGCTTGGTCCCAATTTAACGTCGCAGTTTTTACCAGTGAAGCCTTCAGTGCAGACGCACACATAACCTCCTCTGCGGTTGTTCACGCACTCGGCACCGTTGGAACAAGGTTCGTGACGTTCACAGTACTGCAGGTCTGCAAAATATTTCACAAGGCGGTTAGAAATCGGTCGAATGTTTTGTGCAGTTAAGAACTAACACAAAAGGCGCAAAATTTAATCCAATCAGGAATGAGATTAGGACAGATGTCGCGACGGGACGCACATTACTGCACGTGGAGTTTGTTCATCAAGGTAACATATGCGAGTTTACTGGCTCAAGTTAAGTACATTACGCACCCCGCTGACCCAACCGACTAGACATTATGTGCACATATGGTAGACAGTGTCGTTCAATGTATTAATACCATTACTTTTTAAGGGCACTAACTGTGAACGCCGATGTTAGGAACATAGAATAAAAGTATTTGGCATAAAAGTGTTGTGACAGTTGGTTTTACCTTCATCGCAATTCTTTCCACCCCATCCTTCATCACAGTTGCATTGCCAGGGCTGGTCACACGAGCCATGTACGCATCCGGTCTTTTTGGTGCATTGGCTGCAATTTTCCCCTTCCCAGCCTTGGTCACACCTAGAAAACAAACATTGGGGCGATTAAGATGCGCTGCCGGTGATTCAAATCACAATTGACACAATTACTGGATTAAATTCATCGCGCACGCGTCAGGACAATGTAACAAAACCGTATTTACCTGCATTGTCCGTCGGGAGAGCAAACTCCATTGAACAGGTTGCAGCGTTGTGGGCACGGGACCTCAGTGGTTTCTGGTAAAAAGAGGGCGTCGGTTATTAATTGTTGCAAGGGGGGAGCGGTCATTAGGTCACAAATTATCCTCCAGCGAATCGCCGGGCATCGAACACGCGAGGCCAAACACACAATAATCATGCCCTTGGGAAATCCGCCAGATGCCGCGCATATGGGGCGGGGTAGCGACAGTCAACAATGTGCCGACGTCTCGCGTATTCGATATCTTACTCCACGCGCTGAAACGTACGCGCACGCGACTGTATCAAGTTCACCAATTCGCGCAGGGTGCAAATGCGGTTTGAAATAGAGTAAAGCCGTGCACATTGCGCGTCACAAATCAATGGGAATCCAATTTAGCGACTTTACGCTCGCTTCGCGCGCGATGTTGACAGAGAGGGCTGCACATATGTCCAGAAATCTGTTGGGCGCATTTTCTTATCGCCAAGACGGCTGTCGGTGGGTTCAATTCCCATAAGGCGAGATCTTCTGCTAGACGCGGCTACTAGCGGGCACCTGCTTTTTGTTTGCGCCCGTACAAGTATATTTGCGCAGTCGCTTAACGCATTTTTTAGCTCGCATAAGTCGATTTTAACATTTACAAGGCCATATTTTAAATTTACGAACCACTAAAACCTCGCCAACCAAGCTTGGTTCTTTGGCGCCATATGATTAACTCAAGTGTCCCCTTGGTAAAGTTTGTGATTGCGCAACTTAGAGGTGGCGACGTACGGGTATCGAATGATTCACAAGGCATAGGTTGAAGCCCCCGAAACCGAACGCGCGAAATACAAGAGATTATTGGCAACCTGTGTCCACAGGCCGTGGGAACTCAGGCGCCGAAATGTTGGGAACGTTATATCGATATCGGCGACCTGTTCTCAAGTGCCGTTTGTCAGTTTTGATATTAGAGCGAAGACGACTTAGTACCAGGCGCCTTTAAACCGGACAAGCAAAGCGCTTTCCATCGGCAAGTGGGTGAAAATATGCGCAGTCAAGTCTGTCATCATTTAGTGGGCGGCCTGTCGCACAAACAAACCAGCAAACATAGCGACCGCGCCGCTAGGCCGAGATAAAATCACCAGCGTTATATTCTCACACCCGAAGACAGTGCGGCGGTTTTAAAAACGCCCTCTCAGCCGCGCGCCACGTTTTGCCAGGCGTGAGAAAGAAGTTGGGCGCGACATGTGAGCACTGCTCGAGTTACTGCAATTGATAGCAAACGCGCGGACAAATTAACGCTCGCTCGCCTCTTGTAAAATCAACACATCGCCACCTCACCTAAATAGCGTCGACTTTATTCAACGCCCTCAATCAACAATTATGTTTTCGAACACAGCGCGCGACTCACGTCTTGTATTGAGCGCTTGCTCCGCCTTGCGCGCATAAGAAACAACTTGGTGTCAAATATTTGTCTTGTTTCGCCGCACAAGCAACCCCAACGCCCCCACAAAGGAAACAAAAGGCGCGACCAGACCGGGCGATCGCCTCTACAGTGACGAAATAATCAATGTAAACCTGAGCCCGTGCTTTCAGCTAACCCGAGTCTGAGCCCGATTACTGTTGTTTACGTTTTTAGTTTCCAAACTCACCGGCTGATTTTCCCACGGCTATTCCCGCCAGGGCCATTAGGGAGGCCGATAATAGGACGAGCAAGTGGACGAAATTGGTCGACATGGCCGTCTTCGCCAAGGGTGGAGACGAAATTCTCGAGTGTTTGACGTTGTCGGTGCAAGAACTCACACTTGATACTCCGTAAAGTGCAGCACAAACTTCTGGTCTTCGGGTCAACGGCGAACAAGTAAACGTTCGACCTCCAAAGTTTAGTATTAGGTTTAGCTCAATTGTTAATAGTACACCGCGCTTTTATTCGCAATTCGGGGTGATCTGCAACAAAAGAAAATAGTTTCGCTGTTACAAAGTTGATTTCGGGTGGCGCCCGGCTGCAGAGGTCACTGAGCTGACGCCGGGACAACTTCAAAAGAAAACACGGCAAATTCCGCGTCGCGCACGGCCGCAAACAACTACTTTTGCTGTCCTAGTGCAGTGCTGGCGCATCGAGTAACACCTGTGGGCGACTGACCGTTAAATCAAACGAATTCACCGCAAACGAGCCCAGCGCAATAATGATATAGTGTTAAACCTATCGAAGCGGGCATTTGAACTTAAGCTATTCATTGGCATAGCGTGGTGCCCGAGGCCTCTTCTCACACACAGGACCGTGGGAACTTTGCCTCGACCGAGCGATAAGCGAAATTTACATTCCACCACACTGGCTAGACCAGGCTAAACTTGCGTTAAATTGCTCGTTGCTGTTCACAATTACTGGGACATCAAAAAAACGACGGATGATGCCAATATCAATACAAGGCCGATAGACCACAACAGTTAAAACTAGTGCCTATGCATTTTCAGCTGCACTGTAAACTTCTAAAACTGTTTCGATAGCGTCTTGTTGACACAAGCTACTTGAGGTAAACACTGCCAACCACTTAACTCGCGTTGCTGGTTTAGATTGGGTTTCGAGCTGTCAATAACTTTACTTCAAACATCTCAACATTCTGAGATATGTTATTAATTACTCAAGCAACTGTCGATATTTCAATATTCTGCGCATGGTGAATTCCTGGAACTACAACTGTTTGCAACGAAAGAGCATCGAAAATGAAATTAAACCAAATGCCTGACAAGATGTTGAAACACTAAAGTCTCTTCCAATAATAAGTAAATAACTGACTGCAGTTTATTGCAATTCAACACAAACACGTGTTGTTTCTAAACTTAGTTTAAGCTATTAAGGTGCTCTGTACTGCTCGAAAGCTGATTCNACTACTTTTGCTGTCCTAGTGCAGTGCAGGCGCATCGACTAACACCTGTGGGCGACTGACCGTTAAATCAAACGAATTCACCGCAAAACGAGCCCAGCGCAATAATGATATAGTGTTAAACCTATCGAAGCGGGCATTTGAACTTAAGCTATTCATTGGCATAGCGTGGTGCCCGAGGCCTATTCTCACACACAGGACCGTGGGAACTTTGCCTCGACCGAGCGATAAGCGAAATTTACATTCCACCACACTGGCTAGACCAGGCTAAACTTGCGTTCAATTGCTCGTTGCTGTTCGCAATTACTGGGACATCAAAATAACGACGAATGAGGCCAATATCAATACAAGGCTGATAGACCACAACAGTTAAAACTAGTGCCTATGCATTTTCAGCTGCACTGTAAACTTCTAAAACTGTTTCGATAGCGTCTTGTTGACACAAGCTACTTGAGGTAAACACTGTGAACCACTTAACTCGCGTTGCTGGTTTAGATTGGGTTTTGAGCTGTCAATAACTTTACTTCAAACATCTCAACATTCTGAAATATGTTATTAATTACTCAAGCAACTGTCGATATTTAAATATTCTGCGCATGGTGAATTCCTGGAACTGCAACTGTTTGCAACGAAAGAGCATCGAAAATGAAATTAAACCAAATGCCTGACAAGATATTAAAACACTAAAGTCTCTACCAATAATAAGTAAATAACTGACTACAGTTTATTGCAATTCAACACAAATACGTGTTGTTTCTAAACTTAGTTTAAGCTAAGGTGCTCTGTACTGCTCGAAAGCTGATTCGAAGTGATGCACAGAAACTTCACGAGCGAATTTATATGACACGAGCCGGCACTGAGGTCCAGACGCTCCTTTCTGGACACCTGCCGTTTCGCAATGTATTAATCTACAGACTACTACGCGACGATTAAAACAAGACGCGCGTGCCGTTTTACAACGCGGCCAGGCAGCGCGGGAGGAAAAAAGGCGCTCTCAAAAGACAAAGCAGAGAATTGGACGACAGTTGGGCAGCGCGTCGCCCGTCTGCTGCTCCACAAAACAAAGCACAGCCCCTGGCCCTTGCGCGCCAAACTGATTCATACGCGGCAAATGGTAAAACAAACAAAAAATATAGCGGTGATTTGGAAGAAGGCAAAAACCACTGTTGCCCAGTGTAGTATTCTGCCAGGCGAAACCCGCTCGTACGTGCATCATGAATTGTCGTAAACGCAATTTGTCCAAGTTTGGACGGCACACGACCATCTCTGCACGAGCCCTTTGTCTGCAATAAAACAGTCTGTCTGCCTTAATTGCGCGACGTGCATGGCAGACGGACTAGCAGATAACAATGCATTACGGCTCATTTAGTTGCAGTCACGCTGCACAACCGACAAATGGTCAATTTAAACTTGACTCTATTGTCAACAGTTCCGGAAACAAATTTATTCCATTGTCAAGTCGGACCCTGGACAAATGACCCACTACAGGGGTCTGCACCGACCAACCAAAGTACTTCGGCAGGTTGCTGATGCATTTGCAAACATGTCTGCCGCGAAACCTGTGTAGTAAGCCTCAGACCAGAGTTGGATAGGTCTGCGATGTTACAACGTGCGTCTGCTGTTGCGCTGGACATTTGACATGTTTCTTACGTCGGCGAACACTGTTTTACATTGCGCACCAGTTTCCTGTGATTCCTGAAAAACATTTTTCTGCGGTTTGCGCGACCTATTCGTCCAGGCCCAGCGAGCTGCTCTCTTGCAATCCATCGGAATTAATTGATTTTACCGCACACGCGCCCAGTCAAGCTACAGGGAAGTTGCGGTCGTATTGCTCTGCCCCTGGTCGTAAACTCCTGCCTGATGCTGCGTAATTGCATTGCTCAACTGCTGCAAACTTAATTGAGATCATTCGACGCATGTAATAAAGAATCGTCAGCGGTGAAACGAAGCGATTTGCTTGCTGATAAAATCACGACACTGACCTAAATGTTTTCCAAGCAACAGGTTTTCAGCGCTCTGCCCATGCGCTGTGAAAATTAGTGTTAGCTAAAATTCAGCATAACCAAGCTTGGCTGGACATATACGTCTTGAATGCAAAGTGTTCCAGTTTGTACAACTGTCAGGTTGGCAACATTTGAATACAATATAAATATGCGCTGCTTCCTTTAGCGGTCAACATCAAATAGCAAATGCCTTTTTAATGTCCTTTCTTAGCAATGCATGACTGCTTTGCCGTTGCACGCCAAGTCACTAAGCCGATTCAGATCTGACAGTTCAAAAGGTCTTAAGAGGGTACAGCGCCTTGCATATCCCCCCTAAGGAATGCCAGTTTTATTATACCGCCTTGGATTTTCGCAGCAGTCGAGAGCATAGCCGGATTAGAGGGATATCGCAAATCCTCTAATATTGTCCTCGGGATGCGCTAATTCCAAATCGTCCGCGGATAGACTTGGCAATAAAACGCAATAAAAACGACTTTCCGTAATAATAAGCTGAATAATCGCATGCGCGCAGACAGTTTCTCCGGCAAGCGGGCTTCCTACCAAAACCGAGCACTGAACACCTCATAAAATGTCTTGAATTATTGATAGGTGCCTTAAGTCGCCTATACAAAATAATAAAACTCCAATATGTTATTCATGAAGGCGCGTGTACGCTCTATTTTTCATGAGCGAGCTAGCTGATTTTTCAATAAAGTCCTTTGCGCTTGTAGGCAATGCCAACACTGGCCCAACCAGTCCTAAATAATAAATGCGCAAAAAGGTCTGAATACAAGCCCAAGCCCATCGCAAAAGAGCGATGTTTTTCGTCACAACGGTAACGCAACACCTAATGTTTGTGGTTGGCTATAAGGTTGGCCTTTCTCTTATATTGTGTGTTATTACGCATCAACACAACAACAGGGTGTTTGTATTGCTTGGTTGCTACCCGGTAACCTTAAGGGCCACGAAGCCCAAATGTATGATTACTTTTTGCCTCTTAGCGGTTTAAAGATTGGCAGTTGACAATTAATTTCATATACTTAGTTGTAAATATTTTAAACGCGCTTTAGCTCCATGCTATGCATCGATTTTAAAACACAATCTTTCATATTTAGAGAGAAAAACTGGCTTAAAACAAAGTGCAATTAAAATTTTGTACTTTGGTGAACACTTGATCTTACTGGACACGTCTACCGCACCAGATGTCCAACAAAACTGGCCGTACCTTGGGGAACATCTGCTAACTTGATAGCGCACTGCTACTGCTGCTGGTAACTCCGTAGTAATTTTAAGTCTGTTAGTTCTGCGGGTGTTTAATCCGTTCCACAAACAAACAATTGTTGAGTGTTACAACACAATGCCAGTGTTTTGATAAATGCTTTGTGTAAATCTCTTGTGTACATGAAGATACAAAGTGTAACATATTTTGTTTTGTTTATGTGTCATGAATTTAGAATATCAAGTGTATTTTTACATTAAAGCCGAGGGGAGTAAACAAATGCAGCTGAGGGAACTTTTTTCCGTGTGTGATTTCGATGGAAATTGATTGAACTTATTTAATTTTGGACAAACGCAACTTTAAAAGCTTAATAATTTACGACTGTACAGGCATATTGGTGAGATACGAAAATGGATGTAAATATGAGGATTTTAAATAGAGCAAATACCAGTAGCAAATCTGACATAATTTTGATTACTTCTATAGCTGTCTTATATTGTTGCGTGTACAATCCGGAAACGGGCAATAAAATGTTCTACATAAACAGGTTTCACATCGATTTCTTGCTTGTTAAGTAGGCTAAACACTGTCGTAACAGCGGTCTGTTTACAAACTCGTTTCCGAATACGGCCGCGTTCGGCCTCTTTATGCACGAGGCGACACGCGGAAGAATTTACGGTATTAAAGACTAAAATTTGTCATTTATTCCCAGCGGGACTTCGAAACCCAAATCGGCACAGTGCGTACTAATCGCATGCGCCGCGAACAAAGCGAGCGATTTGCTAGCAGCAACTGTCTGTCTTCAACACCCAAAACAAAGGCTCCTTTGGGAGTAACGTCAGCCCAGCAGGAAGTACATTGAACATATGGTCAGCACAATGGTCGGCGCGTGGCAAAAACAGACAGAGATATGTCGGCAGATAAGGTGGCCGACTCTAAAGGCGCGTTACAATACACTAAGAAGGAAGCAAAGTCTTCTTTGACAACGTTATTTTATTCGTGTACCTTTCGCGTTTAGATATCGTCCCGAGCGATTAGTTTGAATAATT
>QXVZ01001575.1:22707-32912 GCA_008931825.1 Phallusia fumigata
CCTATACAAAATAATAAAACTCCAATATGTTATTCATGAAGGCGCGTGTACGCTCTATTTTTCATGAGCGAGCTAGCTGATTTTTCAATAAAGTCCTTTGCGCTTGTAGGCAATGCCAACACTGGCCCAACCAGTCCTAAATAATAAATGCGCAAAAAGGTCTGAATACAAGCCCAAGCCCATCGCAAAAGAGCGATGTTTTTCGTCACAACGGTAACGCAACACCTAATGTTTGTGGTTGGCTATAAGGTTGGCCTTTCTCTTATATTGTGTGTTATTACGCATCAACACAACAACAGGGTGTTTGTATTGCTTGGTTGCTACCCGGTAACCTTAAGGGCCACGAAGCCCAAATGTATGATTACTTTTTGCCTCTTAGCGGTTTAAAGATTGGCAGTTGACAATTAATTTCATATACTTAGTTGTAAATATTTTAAACGCGCTTTAGCTCCATGCTATGCATCGATTTTAAAACACAATCTTTCATATTTAGAGAGAAAAACTGGCTTAAAACAAAGTGCAATTATAATCTTGTACTTTGGTGAACACTTGATCTTACTGGACACGTCTACCGCACCAGATGTCCAACAAAACTGGCCGTACCTTGGGGAACATCTGCTAACTTGATAGCGCACTGCTACTGCTGCTGGTAACTCCGTAGTAATTTTAAGTCTGTTAGTTCTGCGGGTGTTTAATCCGTTCCACAAACAAACAATTGTTGAGTGTTACAACACAATGCCAGTGTTTTGATAAATGCTTTGTGTAAATCTCTTGTGTACATGAAGATACAAAGTGTAACATATTTTGTTTTGTTTATGTGTCATGAATTTAGAATATCAAGTGTATTTTTACATTAAAGCCGAGGGGAGTAAACAAATGCAGCTGAGGGAACTTTTTTCCGTGTGTGATTTCGATGGAAATTGATTGAACTTATTTAATTTTGGACAAACGCAACTTTAAAAGCTTAATAATTTACGACTG
The DNA here is from genome assembly GCA_008931825.1 of Phallusia fumigata. Classification (NCBI taxonomy): domain Eukaryota; kingdom Metazoa; phylum Chordata; class Ascidiacea; order Phlebobranchia; family Ascidiidae; genus Phallusia; species Phallusia fumigata. The sequence goes on from QXVZ01001575.1 coordinate 23,689, forward strand.
TACAGGCATATTGGTGAGATACGAAAATGGATGTAAATATGAGGATTTTAAATAGAGCAAATACCAGTAGCAAATCTGACATAATTTTGATTACTTCTATAGCTGTCTTATATTGTTGCGTGTACAATCCGGAAACGGGCAATAAAATGTTCTACATAAACAGGTTTCACATCGATTTCTTGCTTGTTAAGTAGGCTAAACACTGTCGTAACAGCGGTCTGTTTACAAACTCGTTTCCGAATACGGCCGCGTTCGGCCTCTTTATGCACGAGGCGACACGCGGAAGAATTTACGGTATTAAAGACTAAAATTTGTCATTTATTCCCAGCGGGACTTCGAAACCCAAATCGGCACAGTGCGTACTAATCGCATGCGCCGCGAACAAAGCGAGCGATTTGCTAGCAGCAACTGTCTGTCTTCAACACCCAAAACAAAGGCTCCTTTGGGAGTAACGTCAGCCCAGCAGGAAGTACATTGAACATATGGTCAGCACAATGGTCGGCGCGTGGCAAAAACAGACAGAGATATGTCGGCAGATAAGGTGGCCGACTCTAAAGGCGCGTTACAATACACTAAGAAGGAAGCAAAGTCTTCTTTGACAACGTTATTTTATTCGTGTACCTTTCGCGTTTAGATATCGTCCCGAGCGATTAGTTTGAATAATTGATGACGACATGTGCATAGCATAAAATCCACGTGCCAGACGGAAGTTTTATCAACGTGTATATCTCTATTAAGAGATCTTCTTCCAGCGTAAGGCGACATGGAAATCCGGTTCGGCTTTAAACCGATCTATATTCTTAAAGTGTGAATTCCGAAAATTCTAGCTGATGTAATATGACTTCTTTGATTAATTTCATCCGGAAATTTGTACCAAAAAACACACCCCATGTTTACGTTTATTTATTTTGTATTTATTGAAGAGGTAATTTTCCCGATTATTTTGTTGAAGCTGAGCATGGTTGTCCATTTTTATGTTCAGTGTTTTGCAATTGCACGGTTTCATGTTGTACGAAATGTATTTTTTATCATGTCTCATAAAACATATTCACCCCAATATACTCCGTTTAATCTTGTTGTATTTTATCCTTACCAACTTTTACGGCAACCTATTCAAACCTAGTTAAATCCAAACGATCCATTTTGTTTCGCTCGGAGAAACAGAAACATTTTCCCAATCTCAACGTTTATTTACTTAAACCGCATGGTTTCGTTAACGTTCTCTACATTAAAGATGGCACATCATTACAACAAACTTACACAGTTGTTCCACAGAAAACCAAAAATTATTACCTGACAATTACTGAGCAATTGCACTTCATTAAAGGCAATTATTTTTTCGCCGAATTCTTGACAGTTTTATCAAAATATCCTGTCCCAAATAGTTTTTAAAGCCACTGTTTTATTCATCAAACGTTTTGGCAATAACTCATGCCATCATCATTGATACAATAAGACTGCACCAAACACGTGGGTTTTCATGCACGTTTGTATGGAAAAGTGAAGACAGGTTACCAAGAGCAAATGTTGTGAAATGAATAAGTTTACCTCTGGGAATCGGGTAACCTTGTGCGGATAACAGTATTGCACATCATTCAACGCATTAAAACCTCATACAAGATGCACTGAACGAACAACCTCCATGTGTTATGTATGTGTCGTGCTTATCACAAATTATCGTAAAATCTCAACTATTGATATCAGCCATCAACTCTTGCGGGCCGCGCAGACCAGCTGACTTATACGTCACAAGCGAAATTAGTATTGAAAACACTGGGATGTTTTTGTATTTGTGCTTGTTACTGCAAATGCGTGGCCTTACAACATGTCCACACAGTTTTACCGGTTTTAAACCTTTTCAATCGTTGTTTTTCCTAACGCGGGTCTTACGGTGTAATATATTATCCATAGGCATACTGTGACATGCCTTAAATCTAAAAAAATGTATTTTTATTGTTGTTTCCATTTTCCATTTAATGCCCAGACAATAATTGCAATGAAATTTCAAATAAAATAGAAAATTGACAATGACATTTTTGTAGCAATGTTAAGCGCTTGCCAATGTAGCTTTATATGAAAGCCCATGAAGTATTTGCTGGCTACGGCATTAAATATCTCACAGTACAATACCAGCAACAAACTTATCAAACCTTTTTTATTGCACAGTGCCAGGAAACGGGAAATTTGTAAGTAAACATTTGCGACCTTCACACGACCGGCAAAAGCAAATAATCACAGGAGGTTTGAAAACGAATCAAGTCACAAAAAGATACAGACCATATTGTCTGACACCTCGACAAATGGTTTTGTTAATAAAATTGAGTTTCATTTTCAAACCCCGTATATAGGTCTTCATGCCGTATACGTTAAACTGTAACAAATTTTCGACGAAACACGATAAAAATAATCCTTTATATGTCTACATTGTATCAAAACATCTGGACAAAACATTCGGTTTAATAAATTATCCCTTTTTTAACAGCAAAAAATGCGAACGGTGTGTTGAAGATTTTGCAGCTACACGTTGACCGATGACGTCATCAGGTACTTTACGCTTCTGGCCAAAGGTCGGCTGATGACGTCAGACTTGCCGGCGCAGTACGTTCCCTTTGCTTTCGACGAAAGTTGATGCAGAAACGGTTCCAGAAGCTCATCACGTGGGTCACCATCCATGTCGAACTGGGAAACAAGATATCATTAGCGCCAGGATATCATAAGGGCCGAAACTCACTCTCTTGTGAGCCCCCGTCACATAACGGTCTATGTAATGACCTGCAGTGCATTTACCCCTGCAGGGTTCAGGGTTGCATAACCTGCGGTCGCGGATACCATTTATAAGGCCTCGCACGTACTATGTATGAAAGTATAAGTAATAATGTAATGATGAACACTTTTCAGGTGCATAAAAGCTGGAAAGAACAACAAAGTCATCAAACACTAGATATTTCATAACAGTTTTAGGGATAGGTCAATAGGACATTACCCGATAAAATCCATCTTCATGATATGTTATTTTTAAAAAGTAACATGGACTCTCTGGCGACCGCTAGTAAAATGAGTTATGTGACGCTGTCGGCAATAGCGAAAAGGTTGTGCACCCGTGGCCTAAATGCATTGCACCCGTTACTTTTGCACTTCATAATTTTCGGTTTCAAAACAACCATTTTTCAAAACTTCCGTCCTCATGTCATACAAACATCTCGCCAGATTGGAATATTTTTAAACGTTTTTTAAACAGCTTGACCACCTCTGTGTACACATGTAATAACGGCGGCCCTTTTTGCTATTAGTTTAAAACGGTATGAAGTAAAACAAGAAAGTAGCAACCTCAGTTTTTTTCCACACGCATAACACCCATCTTTAATTCCCGCTTTTTTCAGGACAAAGCCGAGTTTGAAATTCTGCACCTCACCTTTAGAAAAGCTTCGTAAAGCGCGCGGAAAGTAGGATTGACGTCACCGAAAAATGCCGAAGTGATTCCGTGCACGGCACTGGCGCCATCTAGCGATTCGGCGTCGGTGCAGATGTTGTTTTCATCGCTACAGAAATTGTTCTTGAAGTTCCATGAGCAGGAGAGCGGTCTCAGTAACTCTGTGTCACCGACACAACAAAATGAGTAATTGTATTTAATAAATATTTGCACACTAAATAAATTAGGGATGGGCAAATACGGCTTACGGACAAAATCTCTTTTTCTGGTTCACCAGATGTTAGCACAAATTCTGGCCCGTGAGCCAAAACATATGACCACCCCTGAAATTGATCCCCAATCTTACAACGCATTACGTTTGCTGACAGGCTCTATGAGAAGGGGTTCCATCAGGTACACTGTTTCGGAGCCCAAGAGCAACGAACGGGCTCATGACCAAAGAACAGTTTAAAACAAGTGTTCACACATGTTGCGAAGTGGTTTATTTCAACACAAACTTTGCATGATCATTAATAGGGATTTTGTTAAAGTTCAAAACACAATACATCACTAAAGATCCCTTATTTTTGCTTTTTGTTTCCTAATAATTTGACAAGTATTAGATAAGCCAAATGGGTATGTATCACGTTAAAAGATTAGTTGTAAGGTACTGCGGTTGCTGTAAATGTCCAACATTCGCAAAATAAAAGAAAAAAAGTTCTCCGTTACTTACCAGGGTTGTAATGAAACATGATGTTGAGCAACTTCTGATCATGTTCCGCTTTGTCCTTGTACCGCCCGTAATACGTCAGCAACAGTTCCACGCCATACGTCATCCGTTCCGCTTCAACGCTTTCGTCCTTTTCGTCGTAGAAAAGTCGCCACTTACTTTTCAACATCCGCGTAAAATTCATCATCATTATCTGAAAAGTTTTTTGTCAACTGTGAGATATATCTGTGAGATATTCAACGCTGGGTTCTGCCCCTAGGTTTTCATGCAGACCAGCGATAACGGCACGTATAAATCACAGTAAGTCAGGCCTGCAAGAGTTTGTTTAGTTTTTAAGGTTTGAACTGTTTTAGTGCAATTGTGTCGCTGCGATTTCTTTCACCGACGGAAATTAACTCAACTCAAATATAGGGCACTGATTAAGATAGAGTACTCAGCATCTAAAAATGTTGTACTGTGTTAAACAAACTGATACACATTATTTTTACACTTTATTTGTCTCACAAGATAAAATACCTGATAAAAAAAGCAAGAGTTCAAAGCTTAACACATGTTAAACTATCGGTGCCTCACCCCCGTATTGATCTGAAACAGCCCCGTAGGATGCGAGATGAAGTTTTCGTTGTATCGGGAGCCACCTAGCGGGTGTCCGGCAGTGGGAGAAATGGACGCTACCTGGCGCCCATTAAATGAGGCGAATTGCTGCCATAGCTGGTCGATTGGTTTTACAAACACAACATCACTGTCGCTGTAAATCGCTGCATTGGTCACATCTTTCAAGATCATCTGAAACAGAATTTTTTGGTGTGCATTTCTTTAACGTGTTTTGGTTGAAATTAAATCTTTTTTTGAACAAGTGCTGGTGCTAATAAATACGCTGAAGTTTGATCTGAGAGAGTGCGTGATCAAACCAATGGACAGTTAAAATGTTAATAAGCACTTTGGTATTGTTACTAAAAAAAAAATTCTACATAAACCAATAAAGAAACGTTTTAAAACATCGGGTTGTTGTAACATCATTACTCAAATTTCCTGGACATTTTTGGAGTCTAAAGAATGTTCGTAACTACTGCTTCATAGTTTACTATTCGTATTATTGTTAATAACAGCAAAAGATGCAGACACACTTTAGCGAACGTCCATAAGTTTTGGAGTATTGATGCTCTTACTCATCAGTGACATCATTAATACGTCAAACATTTCTGACGTCAACATTTTTGATGTATAATAAACAACAAACACGTACAGGAAGGAACAACCGGAACGACCCACAGGGTTTGTACCACTTCTTCCAATCCTTCACCATCGATGGTGGGAGATGTTCATCGTAATTTGCCTGGTACAGCTTGTATTTGAACTTGTTTCTTTTGCTGTCGGGCCATGATGAAAGCTAAATCATATTGATGCATTTGGTTTAGGCCTACTCGCGTATGATTAGTGCAAAAAGTTTTAAATTGATTGCCGATTCTATTCGAATAAGCAACTGACATGTCGATTTTGGCAAATTATGTATTTCTTAAACTTTACCAACTGATTTTGTCTGTATTGAGACCGTTTCTATCAAATTTCGAGATTTTTATTGATTTGAACAGTGATCGTTGTTACACATGGCGGCTGTTAAAGGTTTAGGTATTTCCAACTCAAAACATTCTTTGTAAACTTGAATAAAGTTACCAGGGTAGCCTCACCTCTGCTTCGAACAAGGGCATCATGTCGTCTTCAGTAAATATGTGAACATTTAGTGGAGATTGTGAAAACAAAACTGCCGATTTTACCATCGTCAGCGTCAGGTCAAGTGGTTTTCGAATATCCTGCAAATACAAAATGTTCGCGATGTTTAGCGAAATACAAAATGCCTGTTTTTTATATGCTCGGGATGGCAGAACAACGCCTGAATGCGTTATGCTCACAATGAGTCCACCGTCGAGCTACCTGCCTCATTGCAGTTCCGTTGAATCATTTTATTTGACTTACTCTATTTTTTAAACTTGGTGACAGTTTGGGTCAATCCATTGGTTTATAGCAATGACTTAAAATGACTTTAACCTTAATTATTGGATGAAGATAAAGCAAACGAAAAGCATTCAACCTCTGGGTTTCCGTTTCTGTTTAAACTTTTCAATCACACTTACCCTCACTCCCTGATAGTTTGGCCGGCCACATGACACAGCGACGAGATGCATCGTTTCTTTCACATCTTTGTTGGAATGTACAATTAAACTTCTGCACGCAAAAGCATTCCGCTATTATAACATGTCACCAAACTAACAAGGCTACCAGATGGAGTTTAACAGTTAACCTTTGATTAAACTTTTTTTCAAGCTATAGAAATACCTAAACGTTATAGAAATACCTTATTTGTGTCACTTTTAGCTTTTTTCATAGCTTTATCATTATGTCACTATACGCAGAAGGTCTTAGACTTACAGTATCCACTTCCCACACAATGTGTAGGTTCCAACTAGAAGCATAACCCATACGAAGAACACTTTAACTCTCGTCAAACGACAGCGTTTCATCCTGATTACGTCACTACACTGCCAAAAACAACAAAACTTTTGATTGTAAAAAAAAACATTTTCGTTGTGGCCGAGCAGGGCATTTGTAGGCGACGTGTTCTGCAAAAAATTACTTAATTCCCTAAGGATTAAATAACTAGAATTTTAAGCATTTTTGACCAATTTACTGAAATAAGTATACACTACGCCTTTGTTCATTAATAGTTAACACTAAAACTACTCTGTCATCAAAACCGACACATTTTCAAANACAACAAAACTTTTGATTGTAAAAAAAACATTTTCGTTGTGGCCGAGCACGGCATTTGTAGGCGACGTGTGCTGCAAAAAATACTTAATTCCCTAAGGATTAAATAACTAGAATTTTTAAGCATTTTTGAGCAATTTACTGAAATAAGTATAACACTACGCCTTTGTTCATTAATACTACTCTGTCATCAAAACCGACACATTTTCAAAGAAAATCTACAACTATTTACCCAGAAAAAGCAAGTTAGTTAAAAGCTACATATGACAAGTATAGCTATATAATAAATATAATCAAGCTTTCAAGCAATTTCACAACAAATAACCACACCACCTACCTTATTTTTGTATATTCGTCATTGCTAGAACCAATCTACCAATATAAACCGACAAATTTCCTGCCAAAATCTATTTGCCAAATCAAACCTGGAATCTCAACGCGACAAGCAACGTAGCGTTACGCTTGACTGCGCATCGACGAGTATTTTTCAGTCGGACTTTAACGAAAATAGCCTAAAGCAATTTACGAAGTCTAACCGGTAATTTTGACTCAGCAACCGTGATTTTCTGGCAGACGTGCACCATCTGCGCCGCATGGTATTCAGTATTTGAATGGAGATAAAATAATGTGCTTACCAACTGCTCGACACCTGGTGACTGTGAAAGTCATTGGGTCATTTTGAGTGAGACAATTTCGATGCCGGGTTTATGATATTTATTATTACGAAAGTTAAATGTTTGTTTACGGATCAGTATACTAATGTTTGTTGGTGGGTGCAATGAAACTACAATTCGTATGAAATTAAAAATATTTGTAAATATTAATCATAAAGGTTCTGCGATATAAAACAAAATTGGGGTTTTCCAAACAAAACATATGCAAAAAAACAAACTAACAAACGAAAAGCTGCAAAAAATTGCTTTAAAAGCTCAAGAGGAAACACAACCCATATAATAAGTATGTCTTAAGATGGCAAAAAAATTTTTAGTAATATTTTTAGTGTGAAAATAAACATAACAATAATTAATTCGCAGTAAACTGAACCTACACTAAAGTAAAAATCACAGTGTGGTAATGCATTCGCACAGTAGAGACAAAGTTAGAACGCCTAAAAATTGTTTTAATTGGGCCTTTTAAATATTAACAACGGTAAAATTGATACAATTTGTCAGTCTGAAAAAAAAAAGCCAAATGGCTAACACTAATAAAATGAAACGGCAGTCAAAAAACACGAATTAAACTGCTAAAAAAGACACAGCATATTAATAAAGCAATAGCAAATAAAAAAGTGAAACATTTTCCATTCAGTCCCTTAAAGTAATGTTGACATTTAATGCTCCAAGAATATCACAGTGGTTATCATCATCAATGCACCAGCCGAAATAATTTGCCAAATTCCAAACCAATTGCCGTCTGAAATTTGTTGAGCTTCGATTTAAAACCGTCGACATCAACGACTTTACTTTGCTGGTTAAAGAGATGGCGTTCTGCGCACACAAGGATGCTTTGGATGGATTTTGCGATCTTGGCAAGTTTACGGATCTGCACGGCTTTCATCGGATGACCGAAACCAATTTGCACTTGCATGTGCTGCAGTATGCAACGCACCTGCAAATATAAAACAAGGTTAGGATAAAAAGATGAGGGTCAGGCTTTCTGGATGCTATTCCGGCTGTAAACTGATCAAGTTGACTGAAGCTGGTTTGTTGTGCATAGACACCTAGTGATGTTACCCTGGCGAAATGAATTTTTTTTTTAATTTACAGATGGACTTGATTTGTTTGCTTCCAGTCCCAATAGTGGCATCTAACCAAAGTGAGACTCATATTAATTTGAAACCAATTAAACTCGCGAACATATTGGCCACTTATGATTAGGATTAATCTATAGTTAAATAAGAAAACAACTTTATTCAAATGCCCGATATAAATTCGCAAATTTCAACAACACCATGAACAGGGGCGAGGAAATTACCGCGTCACAATAGACGATCGCTTGTTCCATAATCCGAATTAAGGAAGTTTCCTCTTCATCATTCCGTCGCATCTTCCCAAGCGTTTGTCTGCTCGCGTTAAATCTTTCGCGACGGGCGCTGGTTTGTTCAAATGTCTTGCAGGTTTCAATTGCCACAGCTGCCATGGAGACGAATTCCATTTTTGGCTCCTCCAAGTCCCATTGCTAAAAACACAAAAGTGCTGCTCGTAACCCGGAAAAGGAAAATACGCCAAAAGTAAAGTTTGTGATAATTTTGATAGTCAGAGGAATAACAAAATTTTTTGTTATATTTATCCCTCTTGGGAGATTAACTCATTGTTTGTG
>QXVZ01001590.1:0-26670 GCA_008931825.1 Phallusia fumigata
AGATTTGTTTTCGATGTTTTTGTTTGAATTTGGCATTCACGATATTGAGATTATATGTCCGAGTTCACCAAAGCAGTGGCTAACGCAGTGGTTCCCAACCAGGGAGGAATTTGATGAATTAAGGGGAGGAATTTCCTCTTTGTAGTTGAGCTATTTATTGTAAGAGTAGTATTTCTGTAAAGGTAGACCAGCCCGTTAACATTACTTTAAATTACTCCTTGTATAGTAGGCGAGGAATGAAAAATTCCTAAATAAGCAAAGGGGGCGATGCATAAAAAAAAGGCTCTGAACCACTGGGCTAACGATATCAAAAGGTCTAGTTATGCAGCTAGGAAAGTTAAACGGTAAACGCCTAATAGGAAGGTCCTATTTGAAAAAAGTTTCCTGTCGGCAATTAAGTATTGGAAACGTGAATATTACATTGCTTTCAGGCACATGTAGGCAAGAGTGTTTTTAAGCAGGGAATTATGAAACGTTTGCACACTTGGATTTACCTTGGAGTATTTTTTGTTTGCTTCGTCATAAAATCATCGACAAGTGCAAAGACTTCGCTTCTCTCCCCGCCGTGTAAGTACTTTTGTTTCGTCTAAATACTAAATGCACCGCGGTATATTGTTTCGCCTTAGCCGGTGCACTAAAAGAAACAAACACTGCAGGCTTTTAAGAAGAAGATACGAGGAATTACTTGTTTGCGTGTAAAACATTTTCTGCGTTTTGAATCACTTTTAGGAATGTTCTCAAACTGTGCGTTGCGACGCCCCGGCGCTTTGTCTTAATTTTCCAAGGACGTCGCACAATAATTATACGTTAAATAGCTTTTTGTTTTTGTATTAATAAATACAACTTGGTTCATCGAAAGTCTAACCGAGTTTTTTGAGGGCGTCGCACTGCAAAAAGTTTTAGAAACATTGCACTGTAACAAGGTTAACAGTTGAAATAGCGACAACAAAACGGCAATTTACTAAACGCTGTTTTGCAGGGAAACATTGCATCAATCGATTGCATGCCTCGCCGACGAGATGGACCGAATTCCACAGCGATAATTACCCCAACGGCATCAACAAACAAACTCAGTGCAGTTGGATGTAAGTACAAGATCGCGAAATTTTTTTGTCACCCGATCATTCCAAAATGTAAAGGTTTCCATAAAACTATTTGTTCTATTTGAATAAGAACTGATGATGCCATTTCTTTGACGAAATCGATTTTTGTTTACTCGCAATAAGAAATACACAGACTGGTTTGAGTGTGCTGCAAGCCTTATTATAGTTTATCCGAAACTGGAATCGTCTGATAGCACCCGTGGTTCAGGACGATTTCTGCACTAATCCACCTTTGGTTTCCATAAAACGTGTCGACTTACTCAATAATATAAAAATGACCTAAAAAAGCAGGAATTCGGACTATATGTTCTCGATGTAAATCTGATTTTTTTGCCCATAAAAAAATTGTCTTAATGGCTGTTAGGTAAATTTCAAATCCGCATTACGGAAATAGAAAGTCCACAAACCTGTTTGCGGGGTCAGGTGTGACTAACGATAATTTTTCGCCTCACGCAGATATTCGACTCACGTAACGTGCACCCAAATAACCCGAACGTTAGACTAATGATACCCTGCAACGTACGATTATACAAATTAAATTAACAGTTGCTAATCGAGACTAGCCATTTCATTATTATGAGTGCATGTGTGTAATTCAAGTAAAATGGGACGGTGTTTTGCAGAATCACAGTAAACTCGAATCAGAAGGTTTTGTTGTCTTTTTATCACCTGAACTTAACTGGAACGATGGGAAGCTGCTTTACTCAGTACATCGAAATCTACGAAATTGATACCGGACAACTGCTGGTAAATGTGACAATAAATTTTATCTTTTTGTCCAGCGATGAGTGAACACCCCCGAACGGCGTGCCTGATCACGTGATTTTAAGGTTATGACGTAATCGTAATAATATTGAGGCACAAAGTATAAACATCGAGGGAATGTACTAAATAAAGTTAAACGATTCCTATAAAGTTCTATTTGAATAAGAATCCAGTTCTGCTTGTATTAAGAAAACATAGTTAAACGAACTGTAAAAAACCATAGTGCAAAGAACCTTGCTTTTTTAAACATATCATGTATTTTATCGTATGCACGAACACACCCCAAATGCAAGTAGGCCTAAACGTAATGAGGAATCATCAATCATTGAGTTGTTCCAAAAAAACTCGTGTTCCGATTGCCAGAAAATATTGCCTCGGGACTCCAAGGCATCGCATACCGGAATCGTGGTTGCGTTTTACACGATTCACATTAAACTCGCTTACTGCCATCAATAAAGCTATTGTGGATCTTAGATATAGGCGATATGCATTGGCTCATAACGAAAGATAAGGAAAATATATAAACGATCATATATCTTGCATTTTGGTAAATTCACTCTCATACAAAACACAATTGTAATCCCCAAGTTACAATTATAAATCGCCATTTTGCCGGGTGACCAAATCAGCAACCTAATTTCTCATCAATTTTACGTCATCCAAAACAAAAGTGGCGACTCGTCAGCAGTGGTTGTTGTACAACAGATAATCACTTAACTAACTGGTGTTATTATTTGGCAGCAACGTTTCTGTGGAAAGCGACGACCCGGCGACTACGTGTCATACGGTAAGTGGACCAACACTAATTACAAGGTGTTTGCTCCCAGCACAAAGCAGTCCCGGTAATTTTCGCACGTTTGTTGGTCCTTTCGGAGCTCGTTATTGGCCAATAAATCTGCGCGGATTGAGGTAACGTGTCTTGCGTGTCATCCGCCGGCCCAGGGTCATATTTGTTTTGTGGTGTCGCCGCAAAGATAACGATCGAATTGTTTACATACCGTCGTGGCTTGAAGTGTCCTGTGCTGGACGTTTCAGTAAATAAACGCATATGTAACGTGTTTTTTCCCGATGATGTTGATATCTTTTGTACGACTCTAAAAAAGGTACNTTTTTTTGTACACATGTCATATACTAAGAAATTTTTAATTTTAAGACAAATTGAAACAAAACATTGAACTTTATTCTTGAAATTTGCAAGGGGCCTACAGGTTGTGAGCCCCTAAACTAAATTCAGTTTTAAAGTTCATTAAGATTAAAGTTCAGTGTTTTGTCTTAAGCTTAAGCTTATATAACTAATACCTAAATCCGGGACCGAGAAATTTCTATGTTACCTTGCGTCATAAGATCCATCGTTTGCACTCAGAAACGTTTTCATTTCCTGCCGCCAAGCCTAAAAAGCCAAGCAAGAAACGGAAGCAAAAGCGAAAACCGGCAAAGAGCAAACCGGCGGCCGGGGTCGAAGAAGAGCCGACAGTCGCCGAACCAGTGAGAAACGGTGGAAAAGTCGACCTCAGGCAAATGCAGAAGATGCGGGACAACCTCAAGCGGTTGGTATAAACCAAATATTGGATGATGTAACATTGCAGAACAAGTTTGTGCACTTAACTGTCGTATTTTTGAAAATAGTACGGCCACAAGTTATAGGCGTACTTCTCGACTTGTGATGTATCATCTTGCAATCTGCATGAATGAAGTTATGCACGAGGCTTTTAATGCAACTCGAACAGTTTAACTAATGTGTGAAGCACGGTTATCATTTTCTGGTATTTATCACAGACGAGTGGCCAACGGAAGCCGGATACCCCCACAGAACACCAAGCGTCCTCCGCCAGCAGTACCCCCGCCCAACTTCCTGCCAACCAACGTTGTTAACAACGTTAAAAAACCAGAGAAAATAAGTAAGCCCCAAAGTCGATAACGTCCATTAAGTGTGCGTTGGATTGAAACGTGTAACATGTCCCTTTCAATCGAGATGGTTGTTGGTCCTAATCCCAACTTGGTTTCTAGTGTTAGACGCCACTGCACCAATTAGTTGAACCAATGGGGTTAAATCGTATTGAAGTGACTTATATCCAAAAAGTAAAAAGTGAATCGACCTGTGGTTTAACATAAAATAAGACGGCGTAGTTGTAACGACCTAACCAAACCAGCCATGTGGGTATAAAAAATTAACAAACAGAAAATGAAAAAATATGATGAAACTTTTAAATCCTTTAAGGTAGGCCGTGCTATCTTTAAACTAAAGCAAGAAAAGCGAATGTTCAGCATAGCGCAACACTAAAATTTGTCAATCCTTTTTTGCTACTTACAAAGTGTAACATAAAGTCTAGCNACGTTGACTTAGATAAGAATAAAAACCCATGTCAGCTAAAACGGCAAATCAAAACCCTGTACGAAGGAATAGCGTAGCCAGCCCAAAATTTTGAGGGGGCAGGTAACATAACTTAATGTAAAACTTAGGAATATTTTCCAGAACCAGCCTACTTCAATGTAAAATTTCGAAATTTGGGAGGGCCATAAATTACCCCAACTTGAACCGGAATGTTCGTAATAGTACATGTATTTTTGTTCTATTAAAACGTATTACCTTTTAATTTTTTCATACACATGTCATATAATAAGAAATTTTTTAAGACAAATTAAAACAAAACATGGAACTTTAATCTTGGAATTTTGTAACGGGATCTACAGATTGCGAGCCCCTAAACTAAAGCTTGTATAAATATAGTACCTCGATCCCGGACTGAGAAATTTCTATGTTACTTTGCGTCATAAGATCCATCGTTTGCGCTCAGAAACGTTTTCATTTCCTGCCGCGAAGCCTAAGAAGCCAAGCAAGAAACGGAAGCAAAAGCGAAAACCGGCAAAGAGCAAACCAGCGGCCGGGGTCGAAGAAGAGCCGACAGTTGCCGAACCAGTGAGAAACGGTGGAAAAGTCGACCTCAGGCAAATGCAGAAGATGCGGGACAACCTTAAGCGGTTGGTATAAACCAAATATTGGATGATGTAACATTGCAGAACAAGTTTGTGCACTTAACTGTTGTATTTTATGAATGAGACGTCCACAAGTTAGGCGTACTTCTCGACTTGTGATATAACATCTTACAGTATGTACAAAACAAGTTATGGACGAGGCTTTGAATGCAACTCGGTTTAAAGTTTAAAGTTTAACTAATGTGTAAAGCACAGCTATCATTTTCTGGTATTTATCACAGACGTGTGGCCAACGGAAGCCGGATACCCCCACAGAACACCAAGCGTCCTCCGCCAGCGGTACCCCCGCCCAACTTCCTGCCAACCAACGTTGTTAACAACGTTAAAAAACCAGAGAAAATAAGTAAGCCCCAAAGTCGATAACGTCCATTAAGTGTGCGTTGCGTTGGAACGTGTAACATGTCCCTTTCAATCGAGGTGGTTGTTGGTCCTAATCCCAACTTGGTTTCTAGTGTTAGGCGCCACTGCACCAACTAGTTGAACCAATGGGATCAATCATATTGAAGTGACTTATATCCAAAAAGTAAAAAGTGAATCGACCTGCGGTTTAACATAAAATAAGACGGCGTAGTTGTAACGACCATAAGTTAACCAAACCAGCCATGTGGGTATAAAAAATTAACAAACAAAAAATGAAAAAATATGATGAAACTTTTAAATTCTTTAAGGTAGGCCGTGCTATCTTTAAACTAAAGCAAGAAAAGCGAATGTTCAGCATAGCGCAACACTTAAATTTGTCAATCCTTTTTTGCTACTTACAAAGTGTAACATACAGTCTAGCCCAGTGGTTCCCAACCTTCTTGTGGTAGCGTACCACTTAGAGGTAACGCACTGTCGCCGCGAACCTTCTAGTTCCAGAAAAAAGTAATTTCGATCAGATAATTATTTTTCTGAATCGAAACATACAAATGTTACAAAGGTCAATTTAATGCGCGAGAGGCGCTCCTGTACCACATGAAATGCCGTCGAGCACCACGGGTTGGGTAACACTGGTCTAGCCTGTTTTCTACATTCGAGTTTGTACACACATTTTTTTTTATCTGATTATATTTATGCTTGTCGCAGTAATTACCATCAACGACGAAACGAAAGATGAACCAGAGTACAATTTATACATGATAGTCGGAATCGCAGGAGGAGGATTGTTGATCCTCATTATAATCTGCATCCTCTTCAAGATGTGAGTATTTTTTAGTAGACAAAGTTTTTTTTTAGTTTTTTTATTTTCTTTAATTTCTGGTGCACGGTGTTTGTCGGTGGTAGCTTGCAACAGAAATAAACATCTTGTGCACGTTTTGTTTCAGATGTGTTTACGACAAGAGGAAATCGAAAACAAAGAAGCAAGTTGAAACAGAAAAGAAGTCTCCGCTGGAAATAAATGTGAGTAACTTGGTTTAACTTATCAGAAAGCCGTGTATGACATAGTGGTGTAGATGCAAAAGAAGTCAAAACCCCAGCATGTACCTTTATTTTCAAACAAAGGTAAAGTTTTTGCAATTTTAGGCCCATCCAATACAACGTCGAAGCGACCTTCCTGGCCACATGGAAGCGCCACAGCCCCAGCAAGTTCACAATGCTCGGCCTCATTCGGGTTTGTCAGGACGATCAAACAACAATAACCGGCCTTCTAAGAGAGCAAACGCCGAGACTCTTGACGTCATCAACAATGACGTCATAACGCACAACGGCATGCCTGGAATGTTAATGCCCGTTGAGGGCGGTTACATGTTCTACTGTCCAACCGACTCCGATGCCAATACTTTGGGGTCGCACGGGCATGTCATTTCGTTGAACGCCAAGAACGCCGCTATGGCGTCACCGGTTGATGACGAAGGCTACGGCACGGCGCGGACCGATCTGCAGCGCACGAAATCGCAGAAGAGCGAGCGTAAGAAGGTGCCGACGCTGAAGCGCAAGCTTAGCGAGTGGGAGAAGCAAGAGATAAGGAAGGGAACTTTACATATTTGACGATTGAGTCTATACTGTGATCCGGTGTGGAAATATCTGTGTGTGGTGATGAGGTCAGCATTTGCTTGGTGATATTTGCAAAACCTTCAATTGCAAGTTGTTTTTGTCGTTAAGAAAGTGCCTTCTGTGTCGTTAAGAAAGCGCCTGTGTGTCTACGAAATCGTGTCCTTAGATCATAGTTTTTGCTCGAAATTTTTGTGTATATTTTGTTGCACTTTATGTGGGTTTGTCACATGTGTGTATATTTGCACAATTTTGTTTGACAAGTTTCAAATTGTCGAGTTTTTACCACAGAGAATTAAAAAAGAAATTGGGACACTGCATGGTCATTGTACAGTAGCATTTAACGTGAAACCAACAGTACGAGATTACAGTTGTGATATTCGCAGTCATGTTATGCAACCTGAAGTCGAGAATTATGTCAAATACTGAAAAACGTTTTTTTTTTTATTTTACGATTTGTGGGCTTGTGGGTTAAAAGCTGCAGTGCACAATTTTAAAAACACATCTTCTATGTGTGCAACAAATTTAAACAACTTTTTATTGACCAAACGGAAGGTACAAACTAGGGGTTAGATAGATGAAAAGGAATTAAAAAAAGTAACAATCCACAGTTACCTTCTGTAAAGGGGTCCATAGAAGAAAATTCCGTAATTCACTTCCCGCAAAAACTGGAACAAAGTATTTGGGTTTTGGAGTTTTATTGAAAAATCACAGCGGATTTAAACTAAAAAACAATATATCTAGAAGTAATATGAAGCCAAAAACACAAGAGCGACACTAGTGGTGACCGAATCGGTTAATGGCACAAAATACAAGAAATTTTGCCTTGACAATATTATTTGGAAACCACCTTGCAAATGGAGAAGTATACATTTAAAATTGACCGGAAATACAAGCTGTTTTTCTCTGCACAAGAACTTTTGTACAAAGAGCAGCTCGTTTCGCAGCATGATGCGACGTAACAGATTTAAAAGTGAAACAATGTTTTATGAGTACAAAGACGATTTGACGTATATTTCCTGCAGAAGTGTGTTGATATCGGAAATATTGTGCATCACTTTTCCCTTCACAACTCCCGAATCCATGGAGCGAGCGGCGATGTACTCCTGACAAAACAGATTATTGAACATAATTTTTTTTCGTTCTTTGAGTTAAAAATAGTGTAAAGGTATCAGCAAATATTGACAATATTTAAACTGCAGGTGTAAATTTGTTTGGTTTTTAGCGTTCGCGCCAGCAGGACTTATTCGTGAGAATATTTGGCTGCAAAAAAGGCCTTTTGAATAAATTTTCGCATCATTTGGATATGAAGTGTGACCAGTAAAAGGGTTTGAATCGTTCATATCCAGGCCAGAAGTTATAAAAATATACTAAGTAAATATTTCCAAAATCGATTTGCTTTTGCAAGTTAAAACACAAAAAAGCCTAAATCTAGCGGTACATAACTAATGACTCCCACGAACCTTTAAACTAAAGTTGTTTTGTTCTACGTGTTGCCACTTCTTGATCAAGTTTGAAAGTTGAGCGTGTGTGTCGTTTTCCTCCAGACTCCTCACAACCTCCTCATACTCCCGATGCATTTCATCCGCTCTCCTCCGACACTCGTGCTTTCTCGAGTTCAACTCCTCCCGCTCTTTCTCCAGCTCTTTCTTCCTTGTCTCAGCACTACTACGCAGCTTGTCTAGATTCCTGTTCACATGATTTCGCATTGATAATGACATAGCTGGTTGTTCCTATAGTTTTGTTTGGATGAATAAACTTTTTAGTCTACTCTGTTGTAGCAAAGATGAGGTGTTAATGTCGATTTTACCCTTTTCGCATGCATCAATTCACAGTTTTGACACAAAGCGAACTTTCCTTAGACATATTATTTGCAACATACAATTTTTCCAGCTGTAAATACAACAATTAGTCTTTTCATCTATCTGGAAAGTAAGAAAAAGTAAAAAGTTGACCCACTTGAATTTTTCGATTTCTGACAGCATCCTTTCCATCTTTTCAGTAATTTCCAGCTTTTCGGTTTCCATTTTATCTGCCAATTCCTCAACTTTGCTTAGTTGATGATTTAGATCAGCATTTTGTGTGACCAAAGACTGGGAGGTTGATTCAGCCTTGAACATTTCACCTTCTTTAAACTGAAGGTCATCCTGAGGTAAAAATATGGTATTTACATGCATAGTTAATACAGCTGAAAGATACAAGCAAATACTTATCAACTGACGAAGGCAAAGAGCCATTACAATGATAGGACAAACTGGAGTGCTGTAATCCGGCTACACTAGCCTATCTGGCCAATATCCTGTCACCAGCTACACTGATGAGACCTAACAGGTCGAAACAGTGTGCACTGTCTGCAGGAAATACTTCAAATCGCATGTTTAATACAATGAATAATAGTTTTTCTTTAAATATTCCTTTTCAAAAGGATAACGAATAAAAGTTTAAAAAAAATAAAATAAAGAATAAAGAGATGTGTGTTTGACACAGGCAATGCCAGGAGTGTTCATAATGAAGAACTAAGATAGTACAACACACATACCTTCAACTCTTGTACTTCTTTGCGAGATGGAAGATTAGCAGCGGTAGTAAGAGTCTTGGAAATTTCTTCAAGCAGCGCCACAATATTTTCACCAAGGTTTGATTGCTGTTCAATTTCTTCTGACCGAGTTTCTGGAAAGTTCTTCTCAAAGTCATCCATTCCCTGCTCTCTCTTCTGGATCTGTCTATATTTCTGAACTGCTTCACTCTGTAGGGAAAATATGTTTTGTGACACAAGGGTATAAACTGAAAAGGTTCAAGAGTATCAAAGCCAATAAAACTTTAAAACCAAGGCAAGGTGGATTATCTGTCAGCCACCAAAAACACATTTTTTTCTCAAATTACATGTGGAAATGTCCTAATCTTATAGACACAGATTCTAATGCACACCATGACTGAACCACTTGTCACATGTAAGTAGGAAAATTTCAAAAACCAAAAGACAGTAACCTAAATTTTTGGATGGTTCCGTAAAATGACTCCTGACACATTTTCGACTACTTTTTTGTCATTTGGACAAAATCCTTTAGTCATAGCCTAGTCAAAATTATTTCACCTCTTGATCTTCCAGTTCATCTTCTACTTGCTGTAATTCCTCTTGCATCTTCTGTATACTGTCATCCAGCTCGTGACTCTGACGGTCCATTGATGAGATTTCTTGATTGTAGCTCTTTACTTTGGCAAGCAACTCCTTTTGTTCCTGCTCTGGACTGAGATTGGACTGTTCTTCTTGCTCAAGTTGCTCTTTCTTCAACTGTAGCTCATTCAGCTTCTCATAAAGCAGAACAGCCTCCTGCTTCATTGAATCCCCCTGCATGTCATTTTCCAGTGCGTTCTGTTTGTTTGTCAGCTCTTCTAATACATCCTGGAGTTGTGTCAATTCCTCCATGGTCTAAAAATAAGAATCAAGTTGTAACAAATACTAAAGCAATTTCCAGCAAACAAACAAATATTTGCTCAGCATTTAGTGAACATGCTATTGGTATATTTTAAAAGCCAACAAAACATATTGTGAAAAACAAGGACTTAACAAAAGAAATGTTTATATTTTCAGGTAACAAACCTGAAGACCATCTCTCTTCAACTCGGAATAATGTTGTCTCATTTCAGGATCCATGTCTTGCACCCTGTTTTCAGTCAACATTCTCTGCCTACGAACTTCCTTTTCCAGTTGCTCAATTTGCTTCTCCTTGGTTTCCTTCTGCTCAAAAATTCTCTCCAAGCTCTCAGCCTCTCTGTCGTTCTTTACTTTCAGCGCATTTAGATCATCAACTATATCTGGAAGTTCCTGATTCATATTCATCCTGTCTATCAGCATATTGTAGTCATGAAGTTCACCCTGTACAATATTGACAAAACAAATTTGATTAACTGTTGCTTTTGAATTGATAGTCCTGAGTATTTGTAAAATGTTGCTTTGAAGAAATATTACATTTGATTATTTCTAATACCGAGTCACAAGGTGAGTCATTTACCTGGCACACCACAGTCTTTGCTGTTATAAAATTTAAGTCCAGTCCAAACTATCATAAGAAATTAAGAATAAACAAATTGCCATTCGAAATTGCCAGTTAGTACTTTAAGCATCACAAATTTTTGTGATTTAAGTCAAGTATTTTAACATAAGCAAATCAAGTTTTCACAGTTTTTCAAATGCCATAATCTGCTGCCTACTATGAAAGAAATTCAATAACACACCTGAATTTCAGAAATTTCAGATGCAAGGGTTTCGGCTCGTTTTTCAAACATCAAAAATGTGTTGCTTTCTTCTTGGTTGCGGACAATGTCAGCTTCAACTTTTCTGATCTCCGCTGTCATTGCAGTTGACTTGCTTCTGATCTCGCCCAGCCAAAATGTTCGATCTTGGATTTGGCGCTGCGATCCTTTGTTTGCTGTTTTCATGCCACTCAGACCTTGCTGGGTCATTGGCCTAAAGCCAACAAAACAGTGTAACCCAGTAGTTATCCAACAAGGAATTCCTCCCAGATAGAGTACGAGGGCAAACTGAGCAATTTTCTGCAAACTATCGAGTTTTGCAATAAAAAATTAACATACCTATCCGCAACTTTAATTCCACTCCCAAACACACTGCTGCCTCCAGGAGCTTGACCGCCTCTTGTTCCAGGACGGCCCGTTCCAGGTGGGCCCATTCTCATACCAGAAGGTGGTCGAGCTAAGGAACCAGTCGGTGGCCTGTTTCGCATTGAACTTGGTGGTCTGCCTGACATTTTCCTTCAAAATTTAGTCTTAACAAATACTGCAAAGCAGAAGTAAAAAAAGAAAGTAACAGTTTGGCCAGGTTACATAGGTTAGTCAAGTATCTACAACAAAACAAGTCGTACATTTTTTTCACAAACAGCAAACTATATCGAACTGGTAAGAATTGGCGATCGCTTCAATTTTTGTAAGTTGCGGACAATTATCTGTCACAACTATGCACTAATCCGTATCAGCGTGTTTGAATTACAACTTGCGTAAACCTATTCACTTGGCGTTTTATCCGCATCTTGTACGTAATTTTAAAACACAATTACATCCGTTCAAACTCTTATAAATTTACGATTTTTAAAATGTCTAAAACTTCTTGTTTGTTTTACAAATACCTGTAAAAACCTGGATATTTTGTACACGGATTTTTACGACACCTGGTGGCAACATGCATTTGTGTAGGATTGTTTTTACTTTTAAAAGTTTTGTTTTTAAAGCAAGTCTTGCATTTAAAAAGTTAAAATCGCTAAAATTAGGGCAAAAGCGCTGCCTTAAATCGCAATTTTTCGATCATTTAAAGAGTAGTAAATGTTAATTTTGATGGTTACCATGTCAACCGCTTGTATTTACAAATCAGCTGGAAATAACAGGTACAAATGCGATGCGCATGAGTGCACACAATGCTGAGAGGTATATAGGTAATCTGAAGTTGTGTTAAGTGTTAACAGGTTATG
This sequence comes from Phallusia fumigata, assembly GCA_008931825.1. Taxonomy (NCBI): domain Eukaryota; kingdom Metazoa; phylum Chordata; class Ascidiacea; order Phlebobranchia; family Ascidiidae; genus Phallusia; species Phallusia fumigata. Next base: position 12,314 of record QXVZ01001590.1, read on the forward strand.
TTTATAGAAAAGTGTTTAGAGTGTTAGTTTGCTGCAATACACTCAAGAAAGGGACTTGAAGTGTGGACTAAACTGTAGACTAGGTGCAAAAACAATTATAAGAAACCTCTTTTGTTAAATCAGTGGCTGANAGGCCAGTATGAAAGAGGAATCTTCCCGAGTGGAGTTATCTCTTAGGAAGAGAATAAAGGAACTAACAGATGAACTTGCTATTCAGACTGATATGGTTCAGAGTCTCAATGACCAACTGCATCAGTCTGATGCTAAGGCCAACAGCACTGTTGACCATATCAAGGTTGGAGTTTATTTTTTGTAGGAACATTTGTCAAGTGAAAGGGTTTATTATCTTTTATTAGGAATTCATTATTCCAAGTGTTTTTGTACATTTGTTTTTAATAATGTTGGCTTGTTTATTAAGCAGCTCTTTCATTTTCTTTAAGGATCTTCGTGATCAATTGGCAAAGTTACATGCTGAGTATGATGCCACATCTGATCATGCAAAGTTTGTTGAGGAGGAATTAAATACTGCTCGAGAACGAATTGACTCACAGTCCAACGACATTATCAAAAAGTCAAGTAGGTTGAAAGGCCAAATTCAAATTTCTTGCAATGATGACAAATTATCCAATGTAAAAAGAACAAACAGTTGAAGAAATCTGGTAAAACTATTGTAAGGTATAGCACTTTTTGAGGCAATATATGTTAACTTGTTTTAGTTAGATCACTAAAAACACAAGAACAACTTTTATATATGGCCAGGTATTATTGGGACACTGGAGGCGATTAAGCTCACACAAGAGGAGAGCATTCGCGATCTTGAGTCACAGATGAAAGATCTGAAGAAGCGATTTCTGGATGTTGATTCAGAGAGAATTGCTCTGCAGAAGGCACAGACTGATGAAAACGGACAACTTGTTCAGCAGCTCAAAGTTCTCGGACAGGTAGAAAATTTTANTAGGAACATTTGTCAAGTGAATAGGTTTACTATCTTTTATTAGGAATTCAATATTCCAAGTGTTTTTGTACATTTGTTTTTAATAATGTTGGCTTGTTTATTAAGCAGCTCTTTTATTTTCTTTAAGGATCTTCGTGATCAATTGGCAAAGTTACATGCTGAGTATGATGCCACATCTGATCATGCAAAGTTTGTTGAGGAGGAATTAAATACTGCTCGAGAACGAATTGACTCACAGTCCAACGACATTATCAAAAAGTCAAGTAGGTTGAAAGGCCAAATTCAAATTTCTTGCAATGATGAAAAATTATCCAATGTAAAAAGAAAAACAGTTGAAGAAATCTGGTAAAACTATTGTAAGGTATAGCACTTTTTTAGGCAATATATGTTAACTTGTTTTAGTTAGATCACTAAAAACACAAGAACAACTTTTATATATGGCCAGGTATTATTGGGACACTGGAGGCGATTAAGCTCACACAAGAGGAGAGCATTCGCGATCTTGAGTCACAGATGAAAGATCTGAAGAAGCGATTTCTAGATGTTGATTCAGAGAGAATTGCTCTGCAGAAGGCACAGACTGATGAAAACGGACAACTTGTTCAGCAGCTCAAAGTTCTTGGACAGGTAGAAAATTTTAAGGTTTATTTTTCAACTATTACAATGTTCAAATGCAGACAATTTGTACATTTGGTGCTCTAAGATTACCTTTAGGCTAGTATCCTTGTGGTGTTTAACAAATATAAATGTAACAGGTTGTGCCAAAGTCGGTTTGTCAACTTAAGCTTGTAAAATAATATTTACTTGTAAAATACAGGTCAAATGCAACAAAGTACAACTGGCATTGTAAAAGTGTTATATTGCTATTGTGAATCAAAAGCTGTTCGTTTCTATACTTTAGCCCATCCAACAATGTTATGAACAAGGCTGATAAAAGATTTGGTTGAAAATCATTTAACATGTCAATTTATCAGTGTTGTAAGGAAATCAGTTTAACAGTTCCTTTGTTTATGCAGCGCATTCAAACTATGGCTGATGAGAAAACAGCTTTGCAGAAACAATTTAAGCGAAACCTGGACGAACTAAAACTGAGTCATGATGAGGAAGTGGAGGGAATAAAACAACAGTTCGAGAATGAAGCCAATTCCATGGCCTCCAACCATCAAGCTGAAGTGGACATGATGAAAACTGAAGTGAGTTGAAGGGTTCTTTAATACGCTAACTTAATTGATTTGCTATTATTATGGGGAAACCTTTAACTTTTTGGGCATTTGGTCTCTGTTGTGGCTTGTGGGTTAAATGTTTGATAAAATTGTGATGTTTTTTTTTTAAATTGTTACCTATGCAAGCCCAGCGTGAAAAAGGGCTTCCACTGATTTATTTCTCAATCTATTAGGTCTATGTGAAAATTTAGCATTCTTTTGGCGACACAACATTCTTTCCAGCAGTAAGTACATTTACAAACAATGAACTACGTTGCCGTCTCGCCACTGGCCGCTAACATGTGCTACCACATTCTCCTGGGGATAGCAGCGCCGCCAGCCCCTCGAGGTTCATCTTAGCATGGGATACCAGCGCGTAACTTAAACGCCTGACCCCGGGCGTGTTTACAAAGCCAGAGTCTGATCGGACAATGCGTCCATTGTACGGTAGCCGCAGCGCGTAAAATTTGGCTGTCGTCGTGGGTTGGCCTCAAGTTGTGGAAGTACAACGATGCGGGATTTAGCTAATTATGTAACGTAGAGTTCGCGGCGTTTTGGATATACACTGGTGAGAGTTGTTTGTTGTGTGCAAGCGATCACACGGTCACGGCAACGCACCCACAAGTTGCCACACACATAAGCGGATACTTGCACCCCTAAATTGCGAGCGGTTTGGGTACAGCACTGTGTAAATAACACGATTGAATGAATTTGGTTAAATATATAAGTCAGCATCCAACATTGCATCACTAAATGTTTGAATCAAATTAAACAACACCAACATAACCCATTTCAAAAATGCACATTTTTTTTGCATCACTAAATGTTTGAATCAAATTAAACAACACCAACATAACCCATTTCAAGAATGCACATTTTTTGCGTTCAAATTATGGTGTCCCAAATGCCAACATGCGTTTCGAGAAGTAAACCACTACCCTTCATAATTTCACACGCATATCAGACATGCTAAGCAGCAATCTTTGTAAACAACCACCACAAAAAATGAACAAAATCACCCGTTTTGCGCGTTGATACCACGGGAAATTGGTGTCATAAAGTTGTAGCACAGACTGGGTGAGACAAATCGGGCGTTTTATCGCTCGTTATCTGTTTCTGGTATGCGCTTCAGCTCATCCAACGTTGTTTGTACTTATTGCACGCTTGCTGTTTTAAGAAACCAGTCGNTTGTTGTGTGCAAGCGATCACACGGTCACGGTAACGCAGCCACAAGTTGCCACACACATAAGTGGTTACTTGCACCCCTAAAATGCGAGCGGTTTCGGAAAAGCACTGTGTAACTAACGCTATTAAATAAATTGGGTTTAATGTCATAAGTCAGTATCCAACTTTGCTTCACTAAATTTAGGGATCAAATTAAACAACAAACAACATAACCCCATTTCAAGAATGCACATTTCTTGCGTTCAAATTATGGTGTCCCAAATGCCAACATTCGTTTCGAGAAGTAAACCACTACCCTTCATAATCTCACACGCATATCAGACATGCTAAGCAGCAATCTTTGTAAACAACCACCATAAAAAAGGAACAAAATCACCCGTTTTGCGCATTGATACCGCGGGAAATTGGTGTCATAAAGTTGTAGCACAGACTGGGTGCGACAAATCGGGCGTTTTAACGCTCGTTATCTGGATCTGGTATGCGCTTCAGCTCATCCAAGCGTTGTTTGTACTTATTGCACACTTGCTGTTTTAAGAAACCAGTCGGTTTGCCGTCTCAAAAGGCAAAATCAGATCACCTCTTAGGCCCTCTTCTGTCGCATTAGCGGTGGTTTTGATAAAAGCAGCTTTTGAAACGCCCAAAGCAATCGTTTGCCGGTAAGAAAAGTCAATCTCCAACTGTGGTTGATTGTGAAATAATGAATGCAAGGCTTTGCATTGCACGATAAAAGGGTAAACTTATGGACCAGCGTTTGTCAAATCTTCGATAAAAGCTTTCCAATGTAACTTGATCTGCCGAGTTGAAGTTAAAGCCCAAGGGAAGCTTTGCAAAGCGTCTCATTATTTGATGTAGCAAAGTTAAGGATTTCGCGGTGAATATGAAAGTGCTCGGCAGCAATTTAACGATCAGCATTTTTACGCACGCCTGCGTCCGAAGAATACGAATAAACCGATCACCTATAAACGCAATTATGTATTTTCGATCGGTGCATTGAGCCTGTGTGAGTACGATCGCATTAGATAGCAACTTACACCATCTATCACTTCTTGCAGACAAAAACAACAAACTAAAAGTTTAGGTTTGGTTGCAAATCGAAAAGTTTTCTCCAGACCGAATAATATAATCACGTCTTATGAAATCCTTGAATATTTCAAACTTAGTCAAAACTTGAAGAGTGATATTCGAAAGTTGATGTTAAACAACGGAAGACATTGTGTTTTCAAGCCCTGAAAGTTTATGATAACAACCAGCCCGTTCCATCCATCTTCGCTTAATGTTCTTGTACCGGGAATCGTTTGTGATGATAAGACATGGACATGCGGGTTTGCGCATTCTTGTGACAACCGCGTCCGGATATCAGAAATACAAATTCCATCCATCGAATTTCAAACAATTTTGCCAACCAAATTAAACAAAATTTTCGTGGTTTGATTGTGAATGGCAAATCATTTAAGCCCAATTTCATGAGTAAATAATTTAATTTTCACCACTTCAAAAAACTGTGGACGAGTTTTGTAATTCATGCCTTCATTTTCCAGCGCAGAGGTTTTGCAACCTACACAGTTACTTTATAAACCGACTCGTATGCCTTTGAATATACCCGCAAAGGGATGGTATAGTTTGCTAACAGAAGTTCTTGTAAAGCATATGTCAACAGCACAGGTATTGTTTAAATACCTTTCTTTATTCTGTGGGCATTTACTCTTACCAGAACGGTGTGTGGATACGATTAGGGAGTGAGCTACAAAACGAAAAGGGTCCTAACCCTATTCATGACTACAACACTCCTTAGTTTTTGCGAAACTGCGCATAACCGCATATGTATGTGCATTTTTGTAGCATCATTATAGGTTCCCTTGTCGTAAACTTCCCCGGGCCCCTGTACAGCAATTTCCTGCCTCCACATTCTTTATCACGACGCGTGTCCAACTACCCCCGGTGATATGAACGGTCGCGCGCCTGGCATGTCGTGCTAGATCAACCATAAAGTTGTTATGACGTAATCGCGAGTGTTTGCCCACCAACCGGCGCGGTTCGATTTCGATTTGAGTGTCGAAGTTTTGTGGTGACCGAATGCAGCTCGACATCTGGGTCGAAATTCAATCTTCCTTTTAGGCGTAGGCTTGTCACAAAGCGTGGTGCGTTTGTGCCGAGTGACTTGGCTGTTGACCTAGTTTGTATAACGGAGCTGATTGTAAAACCGAACTTGTCTCGTTTTACTGTTGCACGTTTTTCCCGGAAATGGTCTTTTACTTAAATAGTGTCATCTTTGTCTACATTTTGGTCACCACGTCCTGTTGTCTAAGTCTAATGCAAATCACAGCTCGCATGTAAATCTGATATGTGCAACTGACTTTTAAACGATCGTGGGTTCGAATCCTAACGCGGCCTAACGTTTCTTTGTTAAGCAGGAAAAAAAGTAAGCGTTGGTCCAATTAAGATGTTTCCTACAGATTAATTGTAGGCATTATGCGTTCGGACGTTAAAATGCCCTTAGCTTATGAAACGACAAAATCACAATGATTTACGATTACTAAATCTTGTACAAGTCCCATTTGGCCCCTAAACCCTTAATATTGCCCTCGAATCCTTGCTTTATTGAAATTTTACGGCCTTGTTGGCTCAGGCACAATTTGATGAGATCGTTGACCAACGGTGGCCAAATCAATAGTGAGTGGTCAATTTGTTTGCAGACAAATATTCCAAAGCGTCTTGTCCACTGTAGAATGTGGTTAAGAGTTGGGTGAACACCTGTCCTGTCGTTCTTTGTTGTTTGTGTACATACGTTTTGCCTTGTTGTGGGGGCTTTTCGGACAAAGTGTGATCACTGTGCAATTTAGAGTTGCTGTCAATCGATCGGTAATCAGATTTCTTCTCGTGTCAGCAAGTTACTGCACTGGAAAGTTTCGTGTACGCACAAAACTTGGTTAGAGCCAAGTCAGTGTCGTCAATAGCTTTACGTGTGGACGTTAAAATAGGAAAGGTTACCACAAACTTTTAAATCTTACGTAACCTCACACAATCTTACTTGATGTGGGAAAGATAAATCTTACAGGTTGTGTATGAAGGAAAGGTTTGTTTTTTTCTCGTTGGCGCTTAATTAGGAAACGTCGGAAACAAGAACAAAAGATTTACGATAGCTCACGTAAAATATACTAAGTGCTGAAATGTTTTTGGATGTTGGTTTTCAACTTTAGGAAATGTATTTTTCTGATGTTCCCAATTTATTAGTGTTACTTGCAACTTGTTGTTTTCTTAGACGCAAGAAGCTATGGACAAGCTGCTCCGTGAGATGCAGGAGAGGATCACGAAGGAGACATCTAATTTCGAGGAGGAGAAAGCAGCCGCCATCTCACGTGTGGAAGGGGATAAGAAGGAGCTTAAAAATGAACTCAGAAAAGCTCATGAGGAGGTGGATTGATTTTAACCTTAATGCAATTATGATGCGGTTTAGTATTATTACATCCAGGGTAATTTCCTAACTTGGTAAGTGTGCAGGTTACATATTTTTCAAATACTTTATCAAGTTTCCCGACTGCTCGGGTTATATGGAGGTAAAAATTTCCTTTTTTAAACAAAATGTAAAAATGTTTTTTACAGATGCAGTTGGGCGCTGTCTATTAGTTTATCTATTTAAGTTCTTCATTTCCGTCATAAAAATATTTACAGCAGTGATTTTTAGCATTTTGTCAGATCGGAACCCCTTGAAATCACCAACCATACACCCTTTACTAATTTCCGAAACGTAGCTAACATCTCGTAACCCATTGGTTAAGAACCCCTGATTTACAGATACATTTCTCTCATGCAGATCAAGAGTTTATCCGACGTCATATCCTTACACGAAAGCGGACTGGGCGACGCAAGCAGCAGAATCGATGGACTGAAATCCCGAATCTCTGAACTCGAAAGCGAAGTGAGGGACGCCGATGCACGACGGAGGACGGTGGAAGCGAGCGCCGATACACTCCGGTGATTATTGCGTCACAAGTGCCACTCTGTGACGTCATAGAGCTTGGCGTCGTGAACGAGTTGCACCTGCTGGCGTTGAGCGTTTTTAAAGTTTGAGTTCCTGCTATGTGCTGAAGTATGTAGTAGTGGATAATACAATGATCGTATGGGTTAGAAATTGTACGGACCACCAACTTACCCGCAAACTATCTTAAACTTCCTAAACTTTTCGGTCTGCTACCACTTCTAATTTATGATAATTTTCCACGGCCCGTCGCTTTTTACAGCGATAAACAGTTGAAAAGATGTGGTTTAATGTTTGGAATTTTACGATGGTACTGTAATTTAAGCCTTTTTGTTATTTAGCATGTAGCCTAAACTACACTTGTCTGCACTTCCAGCATTTTATTGCTAAGAATCTGACACAAACATAACGCTTGAGTGACGAAGTAAACGAAAAATATCCAGCGGCGTCACAAGCTTTTTGCTGTCTGCAACGCACGCATATCTTTGTACGGATTAGTTGCAGTTAAAAATTTTGTTTTGTATTGGTTTTGACATTCTCGTATCGAAAACCCGAAACGGTATAATATAGGTATAATATAGGTGGGTGTAACACCAATTGTGAAATTAGTGTTTTCGGGTTTATTGCTAACGTTTCAAGTCATTTTACGTTTTACCACTTAGTGCCGACATGAAGCACCAAAGTCACGAACACGACCGCCAGGTGGCGACGTTACGCAGCGAACACGAGGAGGCGCTGCGGAGGTTAAAACGAGAGTGCGAAGAAAAGTCAGAGGAGGAAACGAGGTTGGTCTGCTTGGAAGTCACAAAAATCTGATTCTTCTTTTCCAAAGGATAAGCCCGGGGCCTTTTTTTGAATGGCAAAGGGACCAGGTGTAGATATGGTCGACAAAGTGTCAATGATAATTTAAAAAAAACTAGATCATCCCACTTTCTCAGTTATGCCTTTTTAGAAAAAGCTTTTTTTTAATCCTTAGTTTTTCGCGTAGGTCGAAACTGGCCGAGCTTCAGACCCGACTGACGTCACAGTATACCGACGAGCGTCGCGAATCCCTCCTTAACCTGGAGTCGCGCAAAGAAGATGAGCTGAACGCGGCGAGAGCTGGATGGGAGGAGCAGATCCGACAACTCTCCCTGCAGGTTTGATGCACCGTGTTGTTGGGATTTTATTTTTGCAGCCGTTTTATTTACTTCAACAGGCTGTTTAGAAGAGTTCCAGGCCTGTTTATAGAAATATAACCCTATATTCCGGGTATCACAGCACTCAAGGCCTGTAAGATGCGTTTAGGGTAGTTTTATCCAAAAAAAAACCTATATGAATTCATTTTAAATTTTCAGTAATGTAGATGTTTATTTTGTCGTCATGAACAATCTTAATTGTTGGTAGAACCCATGCTAAATTTCACGAATTCTTGTTTTCGTTTTTTAGGTCAGTATTTCTAATTTTGCTGTGTTTAAAGATGACCGAAATGCGAAACGGCTTCGAATCCGAGCGACATCAAATGGAACATCGAGTGGAGGAGGGGAGGAGCGAGATGACGTCACTGGAACGGAGATTACGTGGCGAAGCGCAGGAAGCGGAAATGAAATTAAGATCGGAGGTAATTGGTTGTAAAAAGTTGAGGTCAAAACAAAGTATCTTATCATGTGTCCCTCCATAAGCATGTATTCATACACGGCAAAAAACGCCTATTGGTTTTTTAAACCAAACAGTTTTGTTTTTGTGTGACGATTCTTAAAACATTTGGCCGCAGTCAACTGAACAAAGCGCAATTGTAACTAGCTTACCTAATGTCAGTTTTTTCCTGCATATTGATAACCAGCCAAAGATGTAAACGCACAACATTTTCACCATAGAGTTAATAGCATCTGTGTTATATTTGTGCAGATGGACAGACTTACTGCGTCACACGAAATGGAGATAGCAGCCCTCGAGCAGCGAAAGTGCGACGAGTCCAGAAACACTGAGAGCAAATTGCTTTCACAACACAGGTAATTCCCAGTCGCTACCTTTTTTGTACAAACCTTCAGCCGTATCTTAATTAAAAACATAACTGCCAGAGAACTTGTACAGTATATAGTGAATACATTGTATCGCAAACGTTTCGACAATCGCTGTTGTCATCAATACTATGCACTCTGGCAGTTATGTTTAAAGTAGGCTACTCTTCAAGTCCGCATCTTATGTTACTAACTTTAGTCGTGTATTTTATAAAACTATTTACGTTTAAAATCTAGAGAAGAGATGCAATCGCAAATGCGTGCCCAACAAATCGCTCTTGAGGCTCTTAAGGATAAAATGAAGAGAGAAAAGATGGAGGAGTGGGAGAGAAGGGAACAGGAGTTCCAGCAAGACGTCGGTTGGTGACGGTTTTTTTTGCATCTTGAAAGCTTTTTGAAAGAAACTTACTTTTGCCTTTTGGCCACCAGAGGAGATAAAGAGTCAACTTCAGCATCAGCACTCTTCAACGCTGGATGACGTCACGCGTCAGTACGAAACGCAACTCGCTACAGCGAAATCAAGCTTGGACCAGCAAGTCGACGCGTCCCAGCGCAAAGAGGAAGAACATAATCGCAAGGTACCAATGTTAAACATAGGTTCCATAATGTGTGTGGGACCCATAAGTTTATGCTGAAACAATTATGTCATAAAATGAGTAGAAAATAGGGACCGACTGTAATGAAGGAAATGGTATGTATGGAAAGTATCTCTTAGGGGTCGTAGTGTACATGCTAAGGCAATATGGAGAACGTCACATCTCTATTTCGACTTGACAGCACTATCAAACACCTGCCAACAGTTATAAACGCAAAAACGAATATTAAGTAGCAAGATTAGTTTATGTAACCATCGGGTGACATGCAGTGTGTTTTGCTTTTGAACTTTTTGTTCGTTTTGATGACTGTTGTTGCAATTTAGCTGACGGACTTGGAAATGGAATTGCGCAACACAACGTCGCAACTTAATCATTTGCGCGACAGAGTCACCGAGCAAAACGAATCGTTAGCCACTGTTAACCGGGAACTTGACATGAAAGGTAGCGAACTGTCGATATTATTTTAGAACTACCGTCTTTTTTGTGTAGAACAGTTTTCCTCACGGAAGAATTTTGTCTTTATTTGTAAAAACCTGAATTCTTGAGTATCCTTAAACAATTATTTGACTTTGTTTCTAAATCGCAAGAGTATGAGGAGCGCCCATGAAAGGCACGAAGGTGATTGACAACTTTTGAAATAACGCCACAAACACAGATAATCCAATGCAGGCGGTCTCGGCATGTTACTAAATTCTCCACACATCGGATGTTGTTTTTCGTTTTCCATACGAATATCTTTTATTTCGCACCCATTACTGGCCCCCAAACCGGTCGTTTGTACTCTCTAAATGCACGCGTTCCATTGTTTTCAAACATTCCACAAACTATTTCGACTGTGCAGGTCAGGAAATATTGCGAGTGAGGAGTGACGCGCACGGGGAGCTGAGGAGGAGGGAGGAGGAGTTAACGCGGAAGTTTCAGACGAAACAGGATCGATATGAGGCGGAGACGATCCGACAGAAGCAAGCGATGGTGAATGATTTCAATCGAGCCACTGAAGCACTCAAAGACAAGTTGTCGGCCTTAAATATTGCGTAAGTCTCCTAAAAAACAGATTAGGCCAGTGTTTCTTTAACTTTTTACTCACGCGACTCAGTTAACGTTTTAAAAATCCTCTTGGCCTACTAGCTTTAACCACATGGCGAGCTTCCCTCGTTTTAAGCGTGTTATGACACTAGTATGGCGATTTATTCCAATGTGCACTTTAGTGGAAAACTTGCTATTAAAGACAATCAACCTGTTTTCTTAATTCTTCCGGACGATAATTGGGATCCTAACATTTTAATCTAGCTTTGTGGCCTATTTGCAAACTGCTCTCTGGCCCAATGGTTGAGAAACACTGCTCTAAACGGATAAGGTTTCCCTTCAAGCAATTAGACTTACAATATACGGATTATTTTAAGCCAACTTGTTATTTTCAGACTCCGCGAAGCAGAGGAGATGTACGAACGAAGGGACAGTCGACCTGAAGACCTGGATATGATCAACCAACTGAAGGATCTTGTTCGTGACCGTGAAAACCAGATGCAGAAATTGATCGTAAGTGTAATAATGCTATTTTTTATTGTTGCAACTGCGTACTACTCATGGAGGTACCAGAACCGCTAGATTCATGCCTGGAGAGAATTTTTTTCCGCCAATAGAAATTATAAGCTACATCGTCGGTATAACCGGAAATTAGATGTTATGTAATAACATCACCGACCATAACCCTTGATACGAAATCAACTTTAGTCCTTCACTGTACTACGCTATATTTGTTCAAACCTGTTTACGAGTGGTCGGCAAACTTTTTGTACGAAGGCCCAAATTCTCGATTTAATCTTAACTGGAGGCCCACACAGCATAAAACTAGTACAATTCCGCGTTTTGTCCCGCCATCCAGCTCCCATACACCACGCGGCCCACATAAGTAAGGATTCCGCGGCCCATTAAAAAGTACCAGGCGGCCCACATAAGTAAGCTTTGCGCGGCCCATTAAAAAGTACTAGGCGGCCCACGATTGGGCCGCGGCCCACAGTTTGCCGATCACTGCTGTAGAGCATAGGTACAAACATGCTTACAATTGGTTGCCTTATAATAAACTTGACCTCATTATCCATGCTGCTACACAATCATGCTACAACAGACCTGGGCATTGGCCGTTTGCTCTAATCTGACCGGACCGTTTAAGCCAAATCGTATTTTAAAATTTGATGGAACAAATGACATTTTATGAAAGGCACCCTCACTTTCTGTTGCTTGGACATAACACATACTTTAACGAGCCTATCAAACAATGCTGTTTATCGCTTTTTTATAAATTTACCACCCCTGCTCTGCAAGCTGCCAATCTTGAACGCAAGTGACTTCAACGACGTTGCATGAACTTTCTTAAGCCGACAGAATCTTGCCTGTCTTATGATATCAACCACAACATACATTAAAACGCAAGTAATTGGCGTCTGTGGGAAAATGTTTAATCTTGTTTTCTGACAGGACGATAAGAAATATTATCAGATGGAACTGGTGAACCGAGAAACAAACTTCAATAAAGTTTTTAGCGCCGCTCCGAACGTGGGAGTGCTCAACCCAAGAGGAAAGGTTGGTTGTTCTTGTGTTTACCTGCTCTGGTTTGATGTATGGGTAGAACGTCAGGCTCGGATAGGGTTTAGATGTGTAAATAATATGTTTACACATGTATGCCGTTATCGTTTGTTAGAATGCCTGCTTTGTAGCCGATCCCATTCCAGCAATAAGCAAGTGCTTACTTTATAACGGTTGCTATACCTATTCGAATCATTCGTCAAATCACACTTCAGTTGGAGAGGAATTAAAAACTTTTCTTGTATTTTGTATTGTAATTACCGTGTCTGAGTAATAAGCAAACGTACATCTCTGATGTTTCTGTTTCTTCTAAACGCAATCTTACAGAACATCCTTAATCGCTGAAACAGTCAAGTTACCCCTACCTTTCCCAATGACATTCACTTTGGTTCTGTTTAGAAAAAGGGTCACAGTACATTATCGGCACCTCCGCGATTCACCCAGCAATTTGTCAGCGTTCCCAACCTCAACTCGATCGAATCTGCAATGAACGGCTCGAACCGATTGGAACCGATTCGATCCGGTTCCACTTCGCCCGGCGGCTACAAGCAGCTTCANCAGCAATTTGTCAGCGTTCCCAACCTCAACTCGATCGAATCTGCAATGAACGGCTCGAACCGATTGGAACCGATTCGATCCGGTTCCACTTCGCCCGGCGGCTACAAGCAGCTTCAGCCAACGCCCCCACCACACCCCAAAAAGTTTCTTAGGTAGGCCGGTTGTTGCATGGCGCCGACGTAACCAGCAACTGTTTTGCGTCATCAGTGATGTAACAGTCGACTAACTGCTGTGCATGGCGTCATCGGGAAATCACCCGTCTTTGTTCGATTTATTTATTTCTCTGTATATTTCTACCTTTTATTGACAAAGTTACCTGACAAAGTTTATGCGTTTTTTTTTTCAAAGCAAGTATTGTATTACCCGGTGTGCCTTTCTACTTACACTTGTTTTGTTTTTAACACCGTATCTGCTTTTTAATGACGTCATACATAAGTACGTCATAATCGCATGTGCGTGGTTGCATCTGATCGCTAATGTATCATAACACATCACTGTAAACCGTTGGAATGGCGATTGCGTATTGCGTCACAAACCTGTTTTGTTGCGCAATAACCTTTAAGCGCATGCTCTGTGAAATTTGCCTTTTCTGAAAATGTGTTATTATTATATGAACAGGGTACAAACAAACTTTTTTTTCCAAACTTTGCTTTAAAAACAATATATAACCAAATAAAATGGCTACTACGACCAACAGATTTCAGGGTTACAAGCAGCAGCTAACGTTTTAAATGGAGGAATCTTATTAAACAATAAAGGCCTGGGCAGATTTTTTGGACGACCAAAGCATGACGACTTTGAGCAGGTCGTTTCAACATTTATATTCCCACCGACTTCGCCGTTCGGCCACCCGTTAAATTAACCACAAACTTGACCAATACTTGTGCTTGAAAACTCGACTGTTTAAAAGCAGCACAGCGGTTTGTTTAAAATGGTGAGGTGATTTGATTTAAATCTGGTCGATTTTTATTGTTGAAATGGAGGAAGATCCTCCTTGGTGAAACGTCTGTTTGCGAACTCGAGACTAATAGGGATGAGTGCTCCGCCATTTTTGGTGCTTGTCGCTCGACTGAGCAATTAAAGCGATGCTCGGTGCCCGGCCCCGATTTCGTCATTCAGCCGAACCTCTCCGTGAGGTTCAAAGTAAAAAACATTTCAGTTTTTAGAAATAAAAAACATGACGACTAACTGTTGTTAAGTCATGTGTGTGTGTCGTTATAATAAGATGCCCGGCTGGGCACCGAGCATTAACATAAAACAGCTCACGTAAGCTTACCTTAAGAGAATACGTAAAGTCTA
>QXVZ01001599.1:0-19019 GCA_008931825.1 Phallusia fumigata
CAAACCAGCAGATCTGATTCAGTGCACGACCAAACTTCCTGGTGACAGCAGACTGATGCAGCTACGAGTAAACGTTCGACAGGAGCTGAAATTTATAAATCGTAACAACTGCGTATAAAATATGCCACAGAAAGTCAGACTGTAAGTCTACCTATGGTCTCGGTATGAATGGTTTTTAAGTAAACATAAGAGACTCAAGTTACTGTGCAGGCAGGTAGAAACCACTGTCAACAAAAACTACCAGGCTACATTAGGGTTGTATGTTTGCTATTTCTTTTTATTTGTAAAACAGATAATAACTCTTCAATACTTTGTGTAGTTGGTAGCTGCAGTCGAGAGTTAAATAGCAATAGTTACAGAATGAAGAATAAACAAACAGCCGTTTATGAATGAGTAGAACGTTACTGAATTAGTCACGGTACAAAATCAAAAAAGTAGACGCCATGTGATGTAGAGCAGCCAAAAATATAGATAAAAATGTGCAGTACCAATTTGAACAAAACTGCTATTACCAACGTTAACCGCAGTTGCAAAAACCACAGTACTAAGTGTGCAATGAAAGTTTGCAGCTGGTTTAGTTGTGACTATAGCGGTTGGTAAACACTGCATGATTAATACCACTAGTTGGATAAAGTAGGTCGATTTTTGGTAATGCGTTTTAGGCCATTGAACTGAAGAAGCAAATGTGTCCTGAACAAACTGTTTTGTGTGGTAGGGTGTTCAAAATAATTACGATTAAAACGGAAATACTCCATGCAGAAGTGCCAGCAAAAGTAAAAATTGTAATTCATATTGTAAGCATAGAAGCACCAGCCTTTGCGCTGACGCTGACACTGTAGCTTTGTGGGGTCAATTTGGGTCATGTGGCGTTGCACTCTGTTAATCGCCTGCACACTATCCGAACCAGTAGAATAGCCACTGATTCCCATTAAAACTTTGACGTATAAAACGATGGTGCTGCGAAAGAATAAAGTTATTTTAAACGTAGAAAAATGGTTTGCAATTCCTTTTCCCGTTTTTACATCAACGTAACGCTTCCACACGGGTTGACTGTTTGTTTGAGAATTTAATATCATCGCCACAAATGCTATCAAGTTACACGAGAAGAATTGTACAATGCGACGAGGAACAATCCTTCCCTCGCGACAAACCTCGGGTGGTTTGGTATTTTGCCCGCAGTGAGCCGTCGCCTTTTTTGCGTTGTGTTCTCTTGTTTGCACACTGACGAGGTAGTGAGTGCCAGTCAACCGTCAGGTATAGTCAAGATCTGTTTGTGGAGTCGGATATCAGCCTAAACGACATGAGTTAAGCTTTTTTCGAGTCACCTGGTTGTGTTCGGTGTGATTAGTCTTCATTTGGTTTTGTGATTTGTACATGTTTTTAGTCTAAATACTCGTACATTCAGTTACTCGTGTGTTTGTTTTTCAGACCAGCAACTCTATATGTTACTGTGAATCATGTGACGGTAATCGTCAATTTCCTAAAATACCGTTTGCGGAAAATCCTAATCGTGGTAGATATCTGTTAATATGAAGCGAAAGATTGCTAGACTTGCATCGCGGTTGTTGGTGGCAGGGCTGTTGGTGGCCGGGGTAGTGTTCTTGCAACGACCATATCACAGCCATAACCAAAAGCTAATCGTGGATGCTGACTCAGAAGTTGCCTTGCATTCCCCAGCCGCAATAAACGTTCGTTCGCCGTTGTTAACTTCGACACTGGGGCCGCCAAACATATCTGATTTTACATTTGACGAGTCTGATATGTTGGACGAGCACGGTAACCCGTACACGATAGTAATATGGAAGAACATCAATGGCAAACCGGGTTATCTGGCAAATCCACAGGAATGTTTGGGCAACATACGTTGTGATATCACCTACGACAAATCCAACATGGACAAGGTACACGCTGTTGTATTCCCCTTCGATGGCCTTTCGTCTTCAGGCTTACCAGCAAACAGGTGCGTTTTCTCTTTTGTATACGTGACAATAGGTTTTCAATAAGGGGTTTTGAAAAATAGGTTTAGTTAGCCAGTAGCAAACAATACTCTTTTTTCAACCGGTTTGTAGACCCTCGTCATACCCCTTAATTTAGTTCGCGGCTCGGGATAGCACCAAACCCCATATCACGGGTTTAAGAAGCACGTAGTTACGGTAAAATAAACACGCCCAAACAAACCGTTCCGCTTTAGTTTGGGGGTCGCGAGGTGTATGGACAATGAGAAGACTGCTTATACGTCTGATGCGCTTGGTTGGTCCTGAACTGCATTCCTGCAATGCTCTGTTGGACACATGTTTGACTGCTGTCCGAAACAGGCCTCCTTATCTGTTTGGTCACAGAGCCACTTTACCCCGATCACTGCTCGAGAATCGAAAGTGAAAATCCTTCACACTCTTTTGTTACAACATTAACGTTGGGAAATGGGTACGCAGGTTTTCAGATATACCCAGTTTACTGATATATTTTCTACCACAAATTATATACATTATTCACTAATCATAAAGGCGAAATACAAAATAAACATGAGTACGACAGTCCGTCAGCAACGATTTTAGCTCACCCGTCAATTCATGGGTTGCTACACCCAAGAATTCTAAGTCGTTTAAGCACAGCAACAGCGAGATTGCTTTCCTTGTGGTCGACAGTACCCTGGCTATTTCACTCAGCACTTAATATAACCCTTTCGTTGTTGACGTTCAACAGGCAACCGTGGCAACTCTTTGCCTGGTGGAGTTTGGAAAGTCCCTTGCACAGTGGGNAGTACCCTGGCTATTTCACTCAGCACTTAATATAACCCTTTCGTTGTTGACGTTCAACAGGCAACCGTGGCAACTCTTTGCCTGGTGGAGTTTGGAAAGTCCCTTGCACAGTGGGGCTGGTGGGGGTAGCACTTGGAACAACTACTTCAATCTTACCTTTCATTACCGATTCGACGCCGATGTGTACGCACCGTACGGTAGCATAAATCTTATTCTGCGCGAATTAAAGAAAGCTGGGGAGACGGAACTGGAAGATTTGTTGAGTCGAAAACGAGGTTCGGACAAGATGGCTGCCTGGGCTGTCAGCAACTGTTACCAGCCGAGGATGAACTACGCGAAGAGTTTGATGGAAGCCGGATTGCAGGTATTTAGAATATCTTGCGAAATGGGAAGCTTGTATCAAGCAATTAAGATTAGGGATAAGTCTCAATGAATCAGAAAGAAAATCTTAAGTCGATTTTATTAACTGCATACAGCCTTGTGAAGAATTTAGCCTATAGTGAAAATATTGGTTCGTTTTGATTAACTACATACAGTCTTGTAAAAGATTCGGCCTTTTATTGCTTCGTAAAACCCTTGTTTACCTGTGAAAAATACGATGTTTAAATAGCAAACATACGATGAAGGGTAGGACTAGCGGTATCGAGAACGACGGTTACATACAACCATGGCAATGCCGCTTGTGTCACATTTGTTTTTGTTTCATGAGGATGGCTGTGTTGGATTCTGAATGACTACACTAGGTTTTGTGTCATGCTTTTATTTCTCTTACCAAAATGAACACCTTTGTTTGTGACAAAGGTTGACACCTTCGGCGGTTGCTTTGGAGGCAAACAGTTGGCTGGCAACCGTTACTCCATGGAATTCTATAAAGCACTGGGCGAATACAAGTTCTATTTCTCCTTTGAAAACTCGATTGGATGCAAAGATTACTTCACAGAGAAGTTCTGGTTCAACGGAATGCGTTCGGGAGCGGTGCCGATCGTGTGGGGCCCACGGAAGGCGGACCTTCTGAAAGTGGCGCCTACCAAGTCCTTTATCCACAGTGACGATTTTGAGTCGCCTGCCAAACTGGTCGAATACCTGAACTACTTGGCCCAGAACGAAACTGCTTATGCCGAATACTTGCAATGGCGGACTTGGGTCAAGTACCCCGAACGGACCGAAACCAGGCTGCGCATGGAAAATCGCGAAAATGATCTACGTAGTTTCTGCAAGTTATGCAGTCTTGTGCAGATGCACGGCCGCGCTCGCAAAAAGGGATCCTCGATGCCCCATAAAGTGGTACACAGCCTTCACGAAGCCTGGCAAGGTGCGGAAAAAGGTTTATGTCACAATTAGCTTCTGTGTTAAGAGTTTCTAAAACCACATTATTGAGCCCCGCTTGAGAGCACAACGCGTAGGTTGCTACTGCGCCATGGAAGCGTGACGTGCTGTTTTACGGAAGCTTTAATGTGATCTGGGCTCTGGTTACGAGCTTCAGGTACGGGTACTTACTCTCTTAAATGGAGCGAGAACTTACGGTACAGTTATACCGATACAAATATTTGTCTTTTTTAGAATGAAGCAACTTTAGAGTACATTCCAATTCTTCATTTCTACAGAAATAAACGCCCTAAAAAAAGTTTACCTAAAAAAATAGGAAAATGCTACTCGAAGTTAAGAGATTGACAAGCGGATTGAACTCCTCGCGAAAAGGTTTTGCACCGCTTAACGTCAAAAGAGCAACCCACGCCATTACTTAAATCTGAACACACCATCAAGAATATAATTTGATAGTGATATGCGTGTTAGGCGTTGGAAAGGCTGTTGTAATAACGCCGGTACGTTAATGTTTAATTGTGGATTGTGGTTAAGCCAGAAGCCATGGCATGTTTTTTATGTGCTGCCTACCACTGTACCCAGGATGCATACAGCAGTCAACCGTTGCTGTGTGATGTATTACGGTTTTCCACTTGTGACTTCCTCTATGTGTTGTTACAGCTAGGGATGCAAAAGATAGAATTTCGTATCCAAAAGGATTTGAATCTTTTTTTTGTCGAGTGATCGAAATGAAACCATTTTTCGTGCTTTATGGAGAAAAACACCTTAAGCATAAGTCAACAAAACTCATTCTATTAAATATTGTAAGATTCAAAGAACATTAACAGAAGGTTCATAAATAGTTATTCTGTAATACTCTAGAATACCTAATCACTCTATGCTGCGTATCCATAATTGCAACACGCAAGTTGTTTTGTCTTTCGTTTAAAATCCCGTGATGGACTTTCTTGTAATACTTGCGTCTAATTATTGTTTGCCATCATAAACGGGTATTGCTCAAAATTTCGATTTTTAACCGTCGTTAAATGAACCGTGAGTTACCTCTGTTTACACATCCTTGCACTGAGGAAGTTTGCCATAAAGTGCACGGCTGGTGATTAATCTCCAACCATTCCGATAACGACCAAAATACTTTGCTTACAGTAACGCGACATAACACAGTTGCTACAAATTTTCAACCAACGCTGTAAAATGTGTTTTGTGAGTTGCAGTTCACATCAAAACAACTCAAACGCGGAACAAAATGTCGCATATCAAAAACTTAAGGCCCCTGCCAATAGTTTTCCATTTGAAACAATGATTTTGAATATGTTTTGGATAACTGGCCGCAGATAACTTTGGAAACATAGCAAATACTGTGTAAACAGAAACACACTTAAAACTTGCTTTTGTACAAAAAGTGTTGTAACAAAAACGAGTCCTTTTACGTTGGAGAAAAGAACAGAGCTGAAAAATCACCGAAAAGGCTAGGAAGCTGCTTCATTACTAGCGCGGATTTGTTTCTGTTTACCGCCTGCGCTACTTCACCATATGTGCTGGCCGAAAGCACGGACCATCGTACGTTTAGTCTACTGTATATTTATACTGTGAAGTTTCGTGTTGTTGTTTTACTTTTGCGAAAATGTATAAGACGGCTATGCAAGTGCGCGTGTATTTTTCGCTAATTGAAGGCTTAATTTGGGAAGCAGTATCTATTAGAGTGTTAAACACTGGTGGGTAGTATGTTGCGGCCTGTTTGATATTTAAATCTAATGATGTCAATTTAATTTAGAGTAGATTTTCGCCAAAGTAGGCCGCCTTCAGTGAACACCTATTGCATGCGCGTCAACGTATAAAGNTGATGTCAATTTAATTTAGAGTAGTTTTTCGCCAAAGTAGGCCGCCTTCAGTGAACACCTATTTCATGCGCGTCAACGTATAAAGTGCTTCATTTAAACCGACGTCCATTGATGCCTGTATAACGCCCAACAATTGGATGTGCTGGTTTTGACAAGCCACCGTTTTGTATTGTCGCTTTGTGTGAGAACTGGAAATAAATCCGCGGGACGTTTGTTGGCTGACTTATGATGCGATTTTCAATAAGGCAGCAAGCACACCGGAAGTGACGTGTTGCTCTGAGTGCCGCACCAGGCATTGTGTTTCGTGGGTGTGCCGAGCTTCCAAAGATGATAATCGATTTTCATACGTCTGGTAAGAAAGGGCGTATTGTGCCACGTTACAAACAAAGCCACGCGCTGTTGACCTGTTCATACAAACTTCTATATGCTTTAAAACACTGACCAAACTGTTACATAAGACTATGGGTAAGAGAGTATATTACGCGTCCTGGTCCTCTACAATGAACGATTAAGGTCTGGTGTTTTATGCAAAAGCTGGAAATTGTCGCAAAGTCTTGCGTGCCTGTCGAACGTCAGTCTTTCCCGTTTAACGAATGTCGCTGCTATTCACATGTTTCCAGGGCCAAAAAACGCAATAGGACTGAGATTATAGGCAACTAACCGATAATGTGACGGGCTTAAGCAATAAAACCAGCAGTCCTGCCGTAAGAAACGTTCCATAAAGTGTGGTTAGGCGGGTTTCTAAACCTTCAAGCTACATAGGCGTACGCGGCGCATTGCTTGGCAAAAGATTAACGTTGTCGCCAGTCAAACATTTTGTTGTAAATGTTACTGTTCTTTTACCGCCGAACGTTTTCACAGTTGGTTTTAGGGCGCTTAAAACACTAAGTTGTGGACGAGACAGACAATAGTCAGTGCCCCTCGCCCCATTGTACAGTGCGTTTCGCAAACACAACAGTTACGACCTAATACAATTAGCCACGCGGACAAGCGAATTTATAAAAGATNAATTGAAGGCTTAATTTGGGAAGCAGTATCTATTAGAGTGTTAAACACTGGTGGGTAGTATGTTGCGGCCTGTTTGATATTTAAATCTAATGATGTCAATTTAATTTAGAGTAGATTTTCGCCAAAGTAGGCCGCCTTCAGTGAACACCTATTGCATGCGCGTCAACGTATAAAGTGCTTCATATAAACCGACGTCCCATTGGTGCCTGTATAACGCCCAACAATTGGATGTGCTGGTTTTGACAAGCCACCGTTTTGTATTGTCGCTTTGTGTGAGAACTGGAAATAAATCCGCGGGACGCTTGTTGGCTGACTTATGATGCGGCTGATTTTCAATAAGGCAGAAAGCACACCGGAAGTGACGTGTTGCTCTGAGTGCCGCACCAGGCATTGTGTTTCGTGGGTGTGCCGAGCCTCCAAAGATGATAATCGATTTTCATACGTCTGGTAAGAAAGCGTATTGTGCCACGTTACAAACAAAGCCACGCGCTGTTGACCTGTTCATACAAACTTCTATATGCTTTAAAACACTGACCAAACTGTTAGATAAGACTGTAGGTAAGAGAGTATACTACGCGCCCTGGTAAACGATTTAGGTTTGGTGTTTCATGCAAAAGCGGTAAATTGTCGCAAAGCCTTGCGTGCCTGTCGAACGTCAGTCTTTCCCGTTTGACGAATGTCGCTGCTATTCACATGTTTCCAGGGCCAAAAAAACGCAATAGGACTGAGATTATAGGCAACTAACCGATAATGTGACGGGCTTAAGCAATAAAACCAGCAGGCCTGCCGTAAGAAACGTTCCATAAAGTGTGGTTGGGCGGGTTTCTAAACCTTCAAGCTACATAGGCGTACGCAGCGCATTGCTTGGCAAAAGATTAACGGTGTCGCCAGTCAAACATTTTGTTGTAAATGTTACTGTTCTTTTATCGCCGAACGTTTCACAGTTGGTTTTAGCACGCTTAAAGCACTAAGTTGTGGACGAGACAGACAATAGTCAGTGCCCCTCGCCCCACTGTACAGTGCGTTTCACAAACACAACAGTTACGACCTAATATAAATAGCCACGCGGACAAGCGAATTTATAAAAGATATTAGGTTCAAAAACGGATGGTCGTCGACATTCAGACCCACACGTTAGCATTATTAACACTTAGGCGTTAAATCAATATGTTCCTTTGTGTGTTTTATTTCTGGCGGCGGTCCCAATTATGATTCGTACTCGTTACATATGAATACACGTCCATAGCTGATTAGCGATATAGCGCTTTGGACTCCTACAATGAATTAGTGAGGGTAAAGCGTTCTTGTTTAGGTCAAGGTCACTTAAAACAAAAGACCTTTTTCGGAACATTTTCGCCCGAAAGCAGGCGTTGAGCACCCCAGAAAACTCCTAGAAGGTAATACTAGTTACACTTTTGCCGCACCAGTAAATATTGAGAATTTGGGTTTGTAACGATCTCTCAACACGTCTGTTTAAATGATTTCCATCAGTGGAATTGGTGCAATTGACTTCCGCAGGTCTTGAAATCGTTGTGGATTCAGCAATTGATTTTCACTGTACCTGAAGCTTTTTATTTGTATAGGTCGCGTGTACAGAAGCAATCTGTCTGCAAACGGTGGAAAGTCATCTTGTGGTCTTGCGAGATCATTGCTATTGTTATTTCCAACGACCAACGTGTATTACTCATTAGGCAATAAGGCCCAAGTTTGTACACGATTAGTTAGCCGATTTTGCACCCACAAATATTGTATTTTTTTGATTTTCTAAGAAAGTAACAAGAAGGAGAGGGAAAAAGAACAATCAAAAGAAAAACATCAAAGAAAAGTATAAATCTTTGTAAAGTGAAAAATGTTACAAAAAAAAGAAAGTGAAAAATGTTACAAAAATATGATATTGTGGCCAAGTTTCGGTGATATTGTCACACAACATGCATCTTTTGGCAAGCTTTGACAGTTGCCAGTGCATTCTCAGCTGTGGGTCTCTGTTCGGGGTCAGCATTCCAGCACGAAACAATGAGATCGAAGTAAAGCTTTTCGGCACTTGTCATTCCACATGCGGCAACTACAGTAAAGAAAAGACCCGTTAAAAACCATTAAATGTATTTGGAATTTATCAGCCGACGCGTAAGAGAGAACAGACTACATGTTGCCAAGACGGAGGTCTTACAGCTGACATGTGATGCCTTGTATTGAGCGTATTGTTCGCTTTATGGCGATTTCGTTGTAAACGAAAACTACACCACTGGATATTTCTGTATGAATAGAACCGAGCCACTGTGCTTAACTGAGAACTAAGAGCGAAGCTGAGAACGAACTTACTGACGGAAATTGCACTTTTTATTGTTTTAAAATGGTTTTAAAATTAATTTGTTAGAAAACTATGTGTAGTGACTGTAGTTAAGTAAATCTGCTACAAAATAACTTTGGACAGGCCAACACTCCTCGTAAGAGGGAAAGAAGTACACGCAAATACCATTCCGCCTTACGCATCACTTTAAGCTTGAGGCTTTGATGTAATAAAATTACGCCTTTACTTTGTAAAGTGTTTATTTTGAGCCTCATGCTTTTTACCTGGCGACGCAGCGCTTGGCTGTGGAATTTTCGGGCGAGCACCGAACGCTACAACAGCGAACACAGTAGCGTGATTGTGTTGACCAGCGTAGGGCAAGACTCGGCTCCACAACTGCCAGGCTGTGATGCTGAACGAATAGATGTCCGACTTGGTGCAAGGCACATATCCGCGCAGTAACTCTGGAGCTCGGTAGATGAAAGTCCCCATAAGTTGCGATCTGCGAACACACGTGTATGAAAGACTTGGAACTTTACTTCAATTACTTCAAATATTAACGAAACATATAATAAAACTTACGAAGATCTTGCTGATCCGGATGATTTGGATGATGATGGTGCAGAGAGCATTGTAGAGTTACTCATTATTGAGTCGGAACATCCAGTAATGTTGCAATTTGTGTCTCTCAAGCTTTTGTCCGCCTGCACAAACAACAAAATGAAATCGGTCAATTGACTTACGTCCAGGACTAACAAACAAACCCATATTTCAAAACATCCAATACTGACATCAACATAACATGAGAGGCCAGGGGAAATACCTGTTGTGGTTCATCGATGGTGTTTATACGTAAGCATGACCCAAAGTCGCAGACTTTACACACGTCATCATGTGTTACGATCACGTTGCTGGGTTTCAGATCGAGATGAGCTAGTCGTTTGCTGTGGAGGTAATCCAATGCCTGAAGGATGTCAGCAGAGAACCTACAAGTTTGACAATTGAGGAAATAATTTGTGTTTAACAGAGGCGGTAATGTCTCTTCGTTTGGTTTATTGTGATTAAGCTGCAGATTATTGTAATGAAGTTTCTCCGAAGCGGAGTATGGACATGCGGCACGTACAATTTTCTTTGGGCAATTATCTATATGTCTGCTACTTAATTAAACTTGTACCCAGTTTAACGAAATGTGTTAGGATCCTTACCTGTATCGACGCTGTGGAGTAATAGGTTCCTTGATGTCATTGATCAGTTGAGACAGATTCCTGTTACCGGCATGTTCCATCACAACATAGCTTCGTGTAAAAAATTAAAGTCAGTCAAACGTACTGATATATTGCGCTACGCCACGAATTAATAAAAAATTAAAGATGTTTATATGTCGCAATGTCTCTTTACAACTCTACACATTGAACCGTTTTTTTCATGCAGATTTTGCTGCATTTGTATCATTTTAGATTGTACTCTTACCAGTAGCTGCGCGAATTGCTGTTGGATGGCGAAGGTGTAGGCTGCACGACGACTAGTGTCCGAACAATATTAGCGTGTCGCAGACGAAGTCCATTCATTTCTCCCTGTTACACAATCACATTTCAACATTATCACAAACACCTTGCACCACACATTCAGTGCTTGATTTTGATCTTTCGCTTACCTGCAAAGTTTCAAGAACTGCCTGTCGCGATTTGAACGCGTTTTCAATCTTCTTAATCGCCACTTTTTCTCCGCGATACCGACCTGCATATAAAACCAACGATATAAATAAATGCTCACTTTAAAATTAACATACGCTGCGCGAAATTCTACATACCTTCAAAAACTCTTCCGAAGCCACCGCGCCCCAACTGCTCAGAGGTAATAAGCTCGGATTCGTCGTCCTCCCAGAAGTAAAACTTCCCTGATGGACACTGCTCCATGACATCTTGCAGACGCTTAGTGCGACTCAAACTGGTCGTGACACCGCACCTTGCAAAGCGCTTCCATTTGAAATGCCGAGGTGATGAAATCGACTTCGACGCGCAAGATTGCCCAGACAAGGGCACTGGACTCTGCGATGACCAGGACACTGAGCTTGGAGATAGCGCCACGCCAGAAAGACGAAGTATCTGAGATTGATTCCCGTGTTTGGGAGTGGAAGCTGGAGTCACCGATGCGCTAAAGACGCTACATTTCTTGCTCACATGATCGTGACTCCTGTGATCGTCGTGAGTCGACTTGTTAACGGAGTCATGAACCTAGTTATGAAAATTAGTTAAAAACCCGACTTATGACATAGTAATACAACTGGCATAATTCCAGATGACAATACGTTAAATGTGGAATAAAATGCGTATTTACGTCGACATTTTGCGGAACGTAACATGGAGGTTCTCAGTTGAAATTTGGCAAAATGGCAAAAAGTTTAAAACACACAGACACTGCAATGAGACCGTCATACACATGACAGTACAAACAAAAAGCTATAAGTAACCACGACGCTTACCTTGAACTTGTGGCGATGCTCCGGCAAATCGCTAATGCCGAAATGTCTCTTGCGCGACGCGTGCGGCAGAAACTTGTACGGACTCACGCAGCCAAGGGACTTCCCCGCGCCTCCGGTCACGTGACTTGGGTTGTCAGTCGGGGTGTAGCTCCACTGTTCTGAGATATTCCTTCTACTGGGCAGCGAGGCACCAGGGTCAATTATACTGCTGCCTTGTTTAGGAGTAGATCTTGCTGTAGGCGAGCTTGCTACGCCTGGTGCAAACCTGTGAATGACATCTGCTGTGGCTGAAGGTAGATCCGATGAGCGGGGACTGATAGGTCTCGGCGAGAAAAGGCGGGAAAACTTGCGAAGCTTGGTAACAGGTGATGACATAATGCTTTAGAACAGATAATATTTGCTTCAATTAGTAGTTCTGGTTTTCTACATTAATAAGAGAAAAATCGGGTTTAAAAGGTCGCATCGCATCGGTTTCATCTGTTTCTAAACTTTTTAAAGTACAGCAGTTAAACTTTTTTTAAAGTGTCAAACTTGTTTTCTGATCATTTTCTGACTGCCCGTTTTTCTGATCACACTTTGAAATGCGTAGCGCATTCTACGTTTTTTATGCTAGCCACAACAAACATTAACCTAAACCAAATTATACTTCTGAAACTTTGCATCGTAAGCTAAACAATACTTCAACAACGTGCCATAACTTTAACGTGTGTTGAGAGTCGTTGGATCACTTAGTGATTTGAGTTGCATGTACAGTGAAATGAATTTGTTACACTGCGCACTTTCCTTTTCTACATAAAACCACTTGGTCTGGCTGTCGCTGAGTTGTGGAGTGTAAGTTTCCATACAGACTGCTTTATAATGAAACTTCACCCATCTGTTATCTGTCTTTGCACCTCGCGAAAGCAAATTAGAAACAGCTGGAGGGAAATGAGATAAAAACTAAGCACGTGAAAACGTGGACG
Source organism: Phallusia fumigata (assembly GCA_008931825.1). Classification (NCBI taxonomy): domain Eukaryota; kingdom Metazoa; phylum Chordata; class Ascidiacea; order Phlebobranchia; family Ascidiidae; genus Phallusia; species Phallusia fumigata. Next base: position 12,660 of record QXVZ01001599.1, read on the forward strand.
TCATCCAATGACGTCATGATAACGCAATGCGCATTTTAAAACAACTAAGTTAAGGGAATACGATAGAAACGCATGATGCGGCACTGTCATGTGTTTAGTTATCTGACAATGCATCTAAAATTTTTAGTCCATGCGTGATTTTTGTTAAAAACGCTCATTTGATTAGGTAATTTACTGACACTTTGACCACAGTAGACGTATTTGCACAACATAGTAAGATAATACACGCTTTTCCGACAAAACAATAAAATAAAATATTCAGCATTACAATGGAAATAAATAAATCAGGAATCCTAAATCGAATATGCACACTCAAAACACAGTATGTTTACACGAAGACCTATAAAGATTTATATTAATATAATCTCTGGACAAAACTATGTAAACTATTTGTGATTCCAGTGGTGTTGTTTAATCTTTGTGTTTTGCAACTTCTCATCACAAGCGCATAAAGTGTTTTTTCGGAAAATTAAGAGAGAAGTAAAATGAAATGTAAAATGTTTAAGTTTACGCCTCAGCGCCTGGTGCTCCGTCTTGAAGGGCTGGATATGCTCTGCAGCGACACCGAGCGGGTGTAGTTTCCTGTAGTCAGGTGATTTGATGTAGGTCGTTGGTTTCGTTTCGAGTTTTGGAAACATCGAAACGTTGAGCGGAATTCCCTTCGAAATTGAGCTGTGAACAATATAAATAGCAAATAGGCCACCGTCTTGTGTATCTCGGTAATATTGTGCGTTTTTAAGCATTGCTCTTTCCCGTGGTACCCGATCAACTGAATCAAGTTAAAGTCACCCCAAACCAAAACAAGTAAATACAATAAAGTTAAACAGCACTGCATTGAGGTAGATAGCCAGACAGCGGGCTTAACGATGGTAAAAATAAAACAAACAACCAAACATTTCTGTAGTACTGCAGAAATAGCCAGACTAGTTTTCGCTGGACCCAGCGTTTTTGCTTGTGTATAGTTCTAAAGGAAACGAGATCGTCTTTAGTCGCACGAACATAAAGTAATCACCAAACATGTACAAAAGGAATTAGAGCAAAGCAAAAAAGGTAAGTTTACCACTAAAGAAGTTATAGATGATAGGGTTGAGGGCGCTGTTGAGATACATGAGCAGATGGGCAACCGCAAAAACGAAGTAGATCGTTTCGCGATGAACCGAACCGAATCCCCCGAAGGCTCTGTAAAAACGTGATGTCAAGTTCATATCTGGTAACTGCGAGCATGTCANCGTTGGTTTCGTTTAGAGGTTTGGAAACACCGAAACGTTGAGCGGAATTCCCTTCGAAATTGAGCTGTGAACAATAAAAATAGCAAATAGGCTATCGTCTTGTGTATTTCGGTAATATTGTGCTTTTTTAACCATTGCTCTTTCCCGTGGAACCCGATCAATTGAATTAAAGTCACCCCAAACCAAAACAAGTAAATACAATAAAGTTAAACAGCACTGCATTGAGGTAGATAGCCAGACAGTGGGCTTAACGATGGTAAAAATAAAACAAACAAACAAACGTTTCTGTAGTACTGCAAAAATAGCCAGACTAGATTTCGCTGGACACAGCGTTTTTGTTTGTGTATGGTTCTAAAGGAAACGAGATCGCCTTTAGTCGCACGAACATATGTAATTACCAAACATGTACAAAAGGAATTAGAACAAAGCAAAAAAGGAAAGTTTACCACTAAAGAAGTTATAGATGATAGGGTTGAGGGCGCTGTTGAGATACATGAGCAGATGGGCAACCGCAAAAACGAAGTATATCGTTTCGCGATGAACCGAATCGAATCCCCCGAAGGCTCTGTAAAAACGTGATGTCACAAGTTCATATCTGGTAACTGCGAGCATGTCACGGGTAGTGTTTCTATTGCCAAACGTAATTATTGTTACCAGTGATGCCGGTATGAGAGTAAGACTTAACAAGGCAGTCAATCAAATGCGATTAAAATTAAATATGGTAAATATGCTTGTCCGATATATTTTTTATCTTGTACTGGAGAAAACTATACTAATTGATTGTGTTTCTCAAAAGTAAATGCTGGTCAAGATTTAAAAATAAACTGGTGAACAGGGCGTTGTCTGTTGAAGACTATAAGGTACCTTGGCACATGCGAACGGGGTCCTATAAATAACCGTTATCATTTCTTCCACCTCAGATTGTTGGCAAAGATATGTCCATTTTTCTTGATGCCAACATCTTATTGTTATACGGGCATGCGCAACATCGACCCGTATCTTTACTATGGCATATGGGTCCCTAGCGTACTGCCATATTGACATTGCGGGCGAGTATCCGTTGAAACGACTGTTATCAAGCCATCTTTTGTGCCCTCAACTAAGGATGATAACGTATTCGCGTTGCGGTAAATTAATATTTTGAAGCGTTAAGGAGCCGCGTTAGACCTAGGATGAGTGTGTCCAATGTAACGTATGTTGTTGTGAAAGACGCCGGTACAATTTGATCTTTTTTTGCTTTCGGGTAACTGAACGGTAAAGTCATGTTTTGTCGATTTATTGAATCAAAAATTTCCAAAAGTAAGTTTACAACTAAGATAACAAACTAAAAAATTACAAATTTGCAATAAAAATGGACAACTGTAGTTGGCATAACTATTTTGTCAAAAAAATGCGTAGAATCAATTAATAAAAATATTTTCAGCTTGTCGAAATATAAAGCCTAAAGTGGCCATTTTACCTTCGTACAAGATCCAGGATCATGACAGGAGCATAGCAGAGACCGAAGACTACAATAAGAGCAACCTGCATCCGAGCACTTTTCTTTCGCGCATGAATCAGCATGATCTGTAAGTTATGTGATGGAGTTATCGTGATGCAAAATAATGCAACTAATAATTCCTGGCAAAAGGATTAATGCCGTCAAGGTTTTAAGAATTGTTTTTTACCTTCGTGTGTCCAATACACTTTGGATTTTTAGGCAACACCCGGCAAGTTGTGACATCCGAAGTATTAATAATTAATGTCCGAATTTAAATATTGATGCCCTTATCAAAGCAATTTCGATTTGAAGTTTTGGTTTTTGCTTGCGTAAGCAAAAAATGCAATGGAAAACGGGAAAATAGAGAGCAGGACCTCCTCCAATAAACGCTTTATCATGTAATCGGCTTACGACTAAACGAAAATTAGCTATAAAAGTGCCAAAATAATTCTGCCCACAGACTTCGAAATTGCATCCGCAATATTACCTTGCCCACCAATCGATAGAAAATATAAGCTGATACGTATCTGCGCAGTTTCGATCGACTACGAGAGGTCAGAATTTAATTGCAGAAGGATAATGACTTTTTTAATGGTCCGAGTTGTTTATGTCTTGAATTGATTGATAAGCTTTTAGTTTTTACAGGTGAAGTAGCTATGTGTGTTTGACGAATATTAGCCGATAATGAAGTGATGATTGCTTAGCGTCGTTTGGCTTCGTCAAGTGTCACAAATAATTACAATTATCTATAACCGACCCTTTGTTACTTGACCGACTTCTAAATCTTGTCAATACGTCCCGGAACTATGCAACTGAAATATCGTTCGTTTTGTATGTGGTCTTTCAACAAATTTTTTATCAGCAAATAAATGTAGTTTGGAGGTAACCCTGGTTATAAACTGTGTCAACTTCCATTCGTACACAAAGTTGTACCTTTGCCGAACATTTTCGACAAGCTATTTTGTCAGATTTTGCCATCGAAATACGCCTTCTTATTCTTCTTGTCATGGAGGAAGTTCGACGTGTCTGCACTAACGGTTTTGCCTCTGCTAAAATGCAACAGGTATACATTAACCAGAATAAGGGTAACAATTCAAATTGAAGGTCATTTTTGTACACAGTACCTTTTGTGAAGGACTGCGGTCTTTCATACAAGTTGCTTGTTACACTGCTGATACCTGAAGACCCGGAGTTTGACTGCGAAACACAAAAACATGTTTATCTTAATCTGTATCTGTAAATGGGAGAATGATGAAAACTATTAGTTCGCATTGATTTTTTGCGTATTCCCCCATTGCTGATATTGAACGCTTTTGAAACCTCCCACAATATATCATACAACCCGAAGCTAGCATAGTACTATTTTGGCCATAGGGGAACAAGGGGAAAAATTTGCGCGGGCCCGTTTCGTCCCAAGTGTATAGGAATGCCAAGTGCACACAAAGGATGATAGTTTGTTTTCGTACTTCCAATTAAAAACATGTAAGAAAAAACCTAAACAGCGTTTATCCTTTTTTGCAAAAATTGCATGCCTGTTTTTTTTTTAAAAAAACATGTACATCTTTTAAAAGTGGCAAATTTAAACGGATATAAATAAAACCTTTTCTGTTTGTTCCACTGGCTACACGTGACGCATACATAATATATTGGTTATGTAAGAACTATCATGTCCGTGACATCTGTAAGTTCAAATGCTAGCCGGGCGTCTGCCTTTAGTTGACAGCGCCAACAAAGTTATTTCGCGATCCGGACATTACCAAGCACATCTTGGCGCACTTGATCACTACTCATCTGATTACAACCACCACAAGTCAGGAGACCTTCTAATAAGCTGTGCCGCGACAGGAAAACAGCACATGCAAAGCGACACCCCGACACCACGCCAAGATCAATATTAGGTTATACCGGGAATCGGCAGTTGGCTGCGTTGTCATTCCATCGTCTTCCTTGGACTTCGCTGCACTTGCAGCTTAATCGTCCCGCCAGCGAAAAGCCAGGAATCTGGACGACATGGTTTAACGATAAAGGCGGTTTGACGCACAACAACGGGCAAAAAGATTAGCCACCGTACCTGTCGTGGAAACAGAAGCCCAATATCGCGCTTCGATGGGAAATCGATAAGTTGGAACTACACTCGAAAACCACGCTTTAGCATTGCACGACGCGGTTAAAAAGGCCAAGAAGGCACTTGTGACATCCTTGCGTTTTACGTTATTTGGATTTACAATTTTGTTTGTTTGTTTGTTGTGCAATTACCACAGCATCAAAAAATGCAACACTCGGTGGCGCCTTAAGTAAACGAAAGGAAAGCTCTATTAGCTGTTGTGTGTGGTAACTGCACTATAGAAATGCTCTGATAGCAAAAAGGTCCAAAATCATTTGAGTTTCTCTTTGTGGGTATTGCTGTGTTTTTGTTGTGTTATTATTAAATCGTGTTCATTACAACTACATGTAAATTTAATAATAACACAACAGTTTTCAAATCACCTCTTTTCGCGAAAGAGCCTTGAAGACCTTCGTGTACGTCACACCGAGAACGAAAAGCGGCAGAGCGTATCCGACTGTGACGTAATACGTGTGAAAGGCTGCCTGGTAGGTTAACGCTGAAACATAAAACGTTTTCATAGAAATAGTAATGATTGTCGCCAAACACAAAGCACATTTGTCCGACTTGGCAGTGTGGCAATGCCTTTACCGTAGCTGTATAGATAAACCCATAAACATANAAACGTTTTCATAGAAATAGTAATGATTGTCGCCAAACACAAAGCACATTTGTCCGACTTGGCAGTGTGGCAATGCCTTTACCGTAGCTGTATAGATAAACCCATAAACATAAGAGGGAACAAAGCCGAAGAAAAGTTGCTGCAAACTTCTATTTGTTAAAAATAAAAAATTCCCGTACTTGGCCAATGCTCTCCGCAGGACATGAGTAAGGACAGCTCTTCGTAACCTTCAAAGTCTGGTGTCAGCTCGTTGAAGAACGCAACGGGACAAAGCGTTGAGAGACTGAAGAGCCAGATAGCGGCCATCACCATTCCGGCTGACCGGGAAGATTTGTGGAAAGTGCTGCATCTCAGTGGATGGCAAACGACGAACCATCGATTTACGGCGATTGCGCCCAAGGTTAATGAGGAAACAAGGGTCACTGTCATCTGCAGAAAAAAAAGCAATGTTGTGCAATAAGGTTATGTCGTTATGGACATTGGTTGGGTTTTCTTACGTTTTCTTTAAGGTGAGAATTGTTTTTTTGCTTATGGTGGTTGCGATCTATTTAAATGAAAAAGTAAACCAACACTGTTGCAGATTTGCAAACACCCGGTGTTTATGCAAAAGCAAAAGCAAATATGCAGGACTGACGTTTTGATATTTTTGCTTTATCTTATGTTGTGCATTGATTTTCTTGATATTCGACATTTGTCAAATGTTGTTTTCACACATTAAATTTATAAAACAGTTAATACCACAACATCAATAAAAATCCAAACTTGTAAAACAGACCAACGTTTGGAAAGGAATTTATCCACCTCTTCAGAATATAATTTTTGACTATTAAAATACCCTTTAGGTATTGCATACCTGCAAGAAGGGAACAAGCTTGCAAAGGAACTGGCCCATGAGCCAGGATTCAAGAAAGTCGACCATCATGGT
>QXVZ01001602.1:0-10869 GCA_008931825.1 Phallusia fumigata
GAGTCTTTTCGAATTTTTCTTCCTCGCTTCAGCGAGGTTTCTAAACTTCAGTTTTATTGTAATGTCATGTACCTTTCAACATTGTAAAAATAGCGCACATCGGACATCGTGAAGAGAATGAATTTCAAGCTCTGCAGCAAGGTGCACAGTGGGTATAATTACGTCATAATAATTACCGCTTCTTGTTGTTCGCCCCGCAAGCGTTCCTCCTTTTTTCTTTTTCTCTCGGCCTGTCTCTCCTTTCTCTCGGCTTCTTCTTCTTCAAAGAGGCGAGCGGCCTCGGCCGAGATCTTTTCGAATTCTGACAAACAGAACCAAAACGTTTGATTTACAAAACGTACTCCTCGCTAGAAGTACAACACCAGTACTGAAGATAAGCGCCAAACCCGTTACATACACAATACGTACAAGTTGGAGCTTTATTGGGTTTTTGCCATTAGTTTAACAAAACTAAATACGAGAGCCTTAAAGCGGATTTATTCGAATCTCAACCCCAGGTTAGTCCATTTTAGCTTCTACACCTGGGATGGGCAATTTTCATCCATGGGGCCACATGAGCAACATAAAATTTTTTCAAGGGCTTGGCTAAAAGGATTAAATTAGTGAAATAGTAAGGTTACCTCACAAAAAATGTCAATAATTCAATCAAAATTATCAAACATATTTCTGTGAAATTCCAAATTAGCTAAAACAGGTCGGTCAAAGTTAACAAAACGGTCGTATAATGCCCAGGTCTGCTTTGTACATATTCTGGGCGCCATCCCTTTGCCGAATGATTTGGTCAATGCATGTTCATTGACTTTCAAATCTCAAAACAAACAAAGTGAAAAAAAACTTGAGTCACAATCTTACCTTCGTCGTCAAACTCGAAGTTGACCTTGGTGTCAAAGGTCGAAAGGGGAGTGATGAACTCGCAAGTGAATTTCCCGCCAGCGTGGTCACGTGTTATCGGTGAGATAAGCAGCGATACGAGACCAGTGTCGACGTCATTGAAGCACTAGACACATGAAAGTTGCATGGCATAAGTTTTAAATTCAAGCAGTATTGAAGGCCTAAAATTTGTCCGAATTTTATCTTTCACTGTAAAAGTCTCCGGAATTGAAAAACTGTGGTACAACTGCCAGTTTGGGGCGCTTAGAATGTATTTTTAGTTGTATTTGACGTAGGTGGCTATTTAAACACAATACAATTATCAGTTTTAGTCATTTTTAGTGTGTTTTAGTCGTAATATTCGTTGATGGTTGTTAAGACACCATACTACAGCCAGTTTGGCCGTTTTAAATGTTTTGAGTAGTACTTCTTTTACAATGTGGCCATTCAAACACCAATAAGATTTCAAGCGCTAGCCTGTCACAATATAGTCGCTAATATCGGAAAGTAAACGTGACGTAAAAAACTGATTTTTTAAATTGAAAATAAAAAACTGTGAGGAGGACTTTTAGTGACAACGGTTTCCCTTGTTATTAACCTCACCTTATACTGTTGGTTGTCGATGGTGATCTCACAATTGTTGTGATACCAAATAATGTTGGCGTCCTCCCTCAGTTTCGTCACAACACAAAACAGACGCACCGCGTTGGCGAGAGGCTCGGCGCGTAGGCCTTGCTCGAAGTTGATAACTGAAAGAAACCGAAAACAGTGAACTCACCACACTAACAACAATCGCATGTGTGAGACAACTTTCAACAACGCTAATGATGATACAAGTCTGGTTACTTTTCCTACGTTCAAGTTAAAGTTACTTATAACAAAACGAAACCAAGCCTTTGTCCGTCATACTGTTCTGCGGTGATTTCTCAAAATTTTACGTAGTTTACTTTTCCTATGATTTCTTTTTGACAGTGTGTATCGTTAGTAATACGATGCTAAAATGTTGGCTGGTTAATCCGGCCGCCATTGAGGCACCGCCAACGTTATTTGCTGGTCGAATCGACTTTCAAATGCACAAGAAATGTTCACATAACGAACAAAACTTACTGTAATCTTCAGCCTTTGCAGGTTTGGGGGGTGGTGGAGGTGGCTCTGCAAAACAAATACGCAATTAATAACAGTTACAGTAGACTTCCATTGACATTACAAAATGGGTTTCTATGATGTTTTGGTATTACACCATACTCAGGACGTATGATTTTTAAAGTGCTGCATTTTGTGCTGGGATAAACCTTATACATGGCTTCATATTAATTTGAAACAACTTACTTTCAACATTGATGTTGCAAACAGTTTTTCCACCTCCAACAACGCACGTGATTTCACCACTGTCTTCAAAAGTTGGCTTAATGATCTGTAACAAACGTTTGAGGTATTTTACTACCTAGCGGATGATTACAGCAAAAGCGCAAAGTATTCGTTACTTTGGCATTCGAAATAAAAACAAACAGCAAAAAATGTTTGGGCAAATGCAGAAAAATTGATGGAGGCCTTTAAGCGCCCCTGTACCCCACCAATTATCAATTAAAACGGCCCTTACCTTCAGTGAATGTTTATTCCCGACAGACACAAGTTCGTATCTTTCGTCACCGGAGTCGATTAGCTCGTTGCCATGGTACCAACGACACGCTGGTATCCGGCCATCGTAGAGCAACGAGGGCTCGGCCAGGCACTCGAACGTCGCGATGCTGACGTCATAAGTGAATTCAGTGTCGTTGAGTTTTTCGTTAAACTTTACAGGGAGAACTGCAAAATGTGACAGTGATGAGATTAAAGGAAGCGTTTTTAGACTATTTGCCAGTCAAATACAAATTGTAAGTTTAAGCCATTTTGGTTGCACTATTTCGATTTCTAAAACAACATGTTTCTGGGAAAAAACAAGCAAAGAAAAAGTACTCGGACAACTAGGAATGCTTTAAAACCTGTTGCTTTGTCAACAAACGTGACAAATAACAAAAATTTCCCCAACAAAATCACCTCCATCAACAACCAAGTTAGCGGTGAACGATCCACCGAGTCCGGTCAGACGGTACATCGCTATGTCGTCATCAGTGACGTCATGTATGATGAGAGAGCGAGCGCCACCTTGTGTGACAAACTCGTATCGTGGGTCATCCATGTTCAACGGCAGATCGTTCTTGAACCATTCAATCTGTAAAAAAATACACAGATTTGATTATTTTGAGCAAACTAATGTTCATCTACGGTAAGCCAAAGACATTTGGTTGCCGTCATTGTCAATGCACAATCAGCACACAAAAAACGGTTTAGTTTACCGTTATATTTATACATTTTATGTCTTTACAGGCATCGATTTTTCTGCTGAGCCATATCATACCTTAACGTTTTGTTTGGTAAACACACAGTCGAACACAGCTGTCTCTCCCTTCCTGATGTGAACATCTCGGGGTGTTCGGACGAAATGAGCCGGTTCCACTGCGAAAACGAGACCGGCATTATTTAGCGGTTGGGCAAGGGGTTACTGCTGCCAGAGTCTTTACACTGCACATTTCATTTCATTATTGTCTAAGTGATAAACACAATGCAATAGACTGAAACATACATTTACATTCATCCAAACTCCTCAACGAAACCACCGTTAAATGCAACAATACGCAAAACGCTTTTTTATCCTTGGCGCATCCAAACACAATCCAGTCATAGAGCCTAAGCCATGAAATCCGAAATATCCCGAACAAATCCGAAACGAGCCGAACTTACTATCTCCAACCACAAGGTCGGCAGTAGTTGTGCAGCCGTTGTATAGCGCCACACAGTGTACGACCTGAACGTCTTCAGCACAGCAGTCGTTGATGATGAGAGATCGAATAGTTCCCACGCTGATGACGTCATACTTTCCACCTGGGCCTACTTGGATCTGAAAGATGAAACAAGGCTTTCTTGATCATGTAAATTGCGACTGAAATGTACGCCGGGTAGATTTAAGACAGCTTAGGTAGCAAAACAAAAACAATTCATTTTTGATATTTGGGTATAAAAGCCGACAGCTGGTGCCCAAAGTGTAATATTTCGATTTTGTGTTATAAGCTTAGTTTTTTGGTTTAAGACAAATGTATCGACGCACCTCCTTTCCGTTGCCAAAGTACCAAGCAACCTTGGTCTTCGGATCTTTGACCTTGCATTCGAAAAACCCTTTGCCCCCAACTTCGGTGAAACAATCCTCTATCCTGAACACAAACGCTGAAACAAAACATATTTAAATTAGTCTTTTAATGTTTTACACACAGTTGTTAGGTCATTATGGCTAAAAAGAAGTTTTATTTTGTTGTGCGCATTTGCCGTATTTTCTATTCAAGGTTGAGGCTTACAAATTGCAAGTAAACATGGTTATCACCTTCTTTTCTCTCTGCCTCCTCCAGGAGCCGGAGCCTCTCCAACTCGGCTTCTTTCTTCTTCCTGGCGATTTCCTTCATCGCCTCCTGACGATCGTTAAAATCAGCTAATGGGAACATAAAATTTTTTTAAACAAAAAGGAATACTGTAAATGTGACTATACAATAAATGAATATAAGCTAAAAAAATAATTTGAAAAGAATTGAAAAAAATGTTGTTACCCCAAGGTTCTCCGGCAGTGACGTAACATGATTGGAGTGACGGCATTCCTTCCCCGATTTGATTGACAGCTCTCACTCGGAAAAAGTATGTCTGACCTAAAAACGGTAAACGTTAGTGCAAGGTATAAAAAGTTAAAATGTGTGACTTCGATATATTAAAGCCAATGAAAAGCTGGTCACCGGCAAGCAAAACTATTTGTGAAAAAATATTCATCTGCTGCTTAAAACAGTGTTTTTTATACAGATTCCAACATTAGATGTCCTTCAGCATTATAAGATCAAGGTCACTTAAGGTCACAAGTATTGTTACCTCTCACGAGTCCACCAACAGTGTATTTCTCCTGCTTCACTTGCTCGGGCAGCTTATTGCAGGGAAGCCAGTTTTCCGAGTTTTCTTTCCGTCTAAATGAATAAAAACGACAACTTCATTTACTTTCGCTCTTAGCAGATGACATAGTTTAATGAACATCGGATCTTAGAAAACAGTTTTTTTCTCACCTTTCCACCAAGTAACCTTGGAACTCTCCATATCCCATGTTGGACGGTTTCTTCCACGTCAAGTCAACGTAATCCTCTGTGACGTTGGTGATAGTGACGTCAGTGGGTTCAGATGGTCGGTCTGCAAACATACAAAACCTTAAATTACAAACAGTCAAGCTAAACCACGTTGTACTATAGTTTAAAAGTTGCCAATTTTTTTTTAATTAAGTTCTTTTTTTCTTTCCGGTAAAGTTTACCCGAACAGCAATTGAAAACAAAGCAAATTTTTAAACTACAAATAGCTAAGCACGATAGATTGTGCCACGGACATGGCTAGAGAGTCTTAAACTAGCTCAAAAACAGTATAGGACCTATTATATGCATTTGTTAACAAATAGTGCATGTAAAACCGCTACCCTTTTTTGTGTAATGTCCAAATATGAATATCTTGGCAAGTAACGTTATACCAGCGTTTTCCAATGTGGCAACATGTTAAACAAGCTGACAAAAAACAAGAGAAGCAGAAAAGACAAAAAGAGAAATGAAAAGAAGGGAATGGACTCTGCGGACCTGGTTCTTTGGCCTGGATCTCTCCCGGCAGCATTTTCCATTCCCCGAAGCCAGCGATGTTGCAAGCTCTCACTCGAAACTCGAAGAACTCGCCAGGGTTGAGATCATCCACAGTAAAGTGGCGTTGGGTGAGGGCCTTGTTGTTCACAGGCTTGAACTTGCCGCCGGCAGGTCGACTGGTTAAGAAGTGGAAGAGAGTGTAAAGGTTTATTCAGAAATGAAGATTAGAAGTGAGAAATGATAAAGAGCGTGAAAAGGAAGAAAGGATATAAACTGGAGAGTAAATTATTAGGATATCTTGCTACCAAAGATTGTTTGTAGTATCTCTAATGTAACGTTTGTAAAAATATGCTATTCTCGTAATGATGGAACTAAGCTAACCCAAATTCCTACTGGTTAGTACAAGACTAAAACCTCAAAACTAGACCTACAATTACAAATAGTTTACAACAATAGCCCACCTTTCCAAGAAGTAGCCAGTAATGTTCGAGCCTCCGTCGCTCTTTGGCGCCTCCCAGCAGACCTTGATCGAGTTCTTCGTCACGCATGGCTTGCCGTTGTCGTCAGCGACACGAAACAGACCCTGTACACCTCCCCACCAATTGGGTGGTTCTAAACAAAAATGGCAATAATTAAAAATCCTCGTTTTCGGCAACCTTTGGAAGCCCGTTTATAAATTATGTCGCAATGTTAATAACTTGTGTGTCACGATGATGACGCCACTGCTTTTAAACTTAGAGTTCGCAAAACTTGACTCACAAAATGTATTGATATATGAACTCGTATATCACTTGGTATGCCATGAATTTTTGTATCGCGTGCTGGGGGTTGCCGACTCCTAATGTAGTTAATATGTTGGTTTGGATTTGAAACACCGCCATTTATGCGCTGTTAGCAGGATGGCAGTGTGTATTTTTCACTTACTGATGCCGTCGCTTGTCAAAACCGGCTCGCTCGGTTCCGAAAACGGACTTGTTCCGTTGCTGTTGACAGCTCTTACTCTGAACATGTACCTTTCCCCAGAAACCAGTCCACCCACCGGGTATCGCGTGTATCTGATGGAAATAGTACATAACTTTTATAAAAGGGACTACATTGTTTCTTTGTCATATTTTGTTTCGTGACTAATACAAACTCCCACCAAGAAACCAACGAATTCAGTTTTAAGTTTATGACGTAATATGTCTTAAAATTAAAGGACTAAGGTTATTTGCGAGAGGTATTGAAAACAGTATGACTCAATAGTGCACAAAAAAATGACATTTCAATATATTTAGGAATTTTAAAATTGTGATTTGGTGTTGTACCTGACTGGAGTGTGGTTTGCGGCCGTCCAAACATCGGAGCCCAACAGAAGATACTCGACGTAATATCGCACCTGCTCGCCACCAGAGTGCACTGGTGGGATCCAACCGACCTCGACGAATTCACGGGTCGCCTACGTCACATGACAATAAAACAGTGATGTACAAATCGTATATTTAGCTAAATTGTATTTTTGGAATACATTTTTTCAACCAACGCGTTTGCAGCCAAAAATGGTTTGCATTACAGTACAGACAAGCGCTGTCGGAATTTTAACGCCAACGTTATTTGCAACCGTAAAAAACAAATTAAGACAAGGCATCGCGAATTTAAAGAAAAAAACTGTTCGTTTTGAGTCCCAGGCCTGATTAGATCATTAGATGTAAACGTTTGCTGTATAAAGCGCGACCGAAGTTCAGACAAACAACCCTCCGGGAAGTTTGCAATTATAAATAATCCCGGGTGCCATTGTGAAGAAAACCTATTTCGATTGCTTACCTTGAGAGCCTCAACCTCTCTGGGTGGGGTTGGTGCTCCTCTGTGTTTCACTTTTTGTTTTTGCTGCTCGACCAGCTTTTGCTCTATAATCTGCTCGCAACCATCATCAGCTTGCGCCATTTCCGCATCCTGTTCTGTATTGACTACAGTTTCTTGTTCTGAGAAACGTAAGATTTAGTTATTCGGTTGGTAACATACCAAACGATAGTTGCTTGTTGCTCATAAGCAAAAACGCACGTTTTCAAACGGTTAAAATTTTTTGCATGGCTAACAAATTCTACCTGTGTTTAGGATTCTTGATTCTGTATATTTGTTACCTACAATATTCTTGTAGGCTACATTTTTTGCCCTAAAAAGGACGCAATTCAAAGCAAACTAATATAGATGTAACTTCGTAATATAGAAGTATTACCTGTCACATTGAGCTGTACAGCCGGTGTGACTTCGCTTGGTTCGCTCGGCCCAGCTCCATTTACAGCCAACACACGAAACCTACAAAAGACAAGATTATAATATTCAACACTGGCGTCGTGCCTATGGTTTACAGCAGCTTGTTAAGACAGTTTAAAAAGGAAAATAAATTTTTCTACCTGTACGATCTTCCGCTTTGAAGTCCCATGACCGGATACGGGTCAGTGGTTTGCAACGGTTCACTGGTCACGCATCGCCAATCACCACAGTCAACATCGCAATACTCGATGTGGTAACCGTCAGCGTCGTTGCTCTCTGGCCCCTCCCACTGGACACATACGCAATCGCCACTGGATGAGAGCGAGGCTTGGGCACCAGTCGGAATTCCTACCAAAGCACAGGGTATAAATACATAAAAACCCGTGTAGAAATGCCAGCAAAATAAAAAACAAATAAAACATACACACATAAAGCGACAGAAAGGGAGTGTCGTATGTCAAGGGTAAATTAAACCGTAGATTTCCAGGTTTGGGAATATTTTAAACAAAAAAATATTTTCATTCTCATTTTTGCGACCCAATGTCGTTGTTAGGCTAAAAATCCTTTTATACGATTCTACACAAGTTACGTCATATTCGCCATTCTGACGTCACCTGGTACGTCACTGGCATCTTCCTCTTCAACCACAATGTCGTCGGTCTCCGGCGAAATCAAATCCATCAATTCTGCAAAAACAATACAAAAACTGGCTGCTAACAGATTCTTTCCATAGAAATCAAATACGTTCAAATAGAAATCAAACTTACCTATGTCCAATCGGGGCGTTCCGGGGTCTCTCATGGCCACTGGCCCCACTGGAAGCGATGAGGGGCCTTTACCCCATCTGTTGTAAGCACGGACTCGGAAAAAGTACGCACTGCCTTCTGTTAGGTCGCACACAGGTGTAGATGTGAGAGCAATTGGTTTGCTCATCGCCCTTCGCCAGATACTGGAACCAGCCTCAGCCCTAAAGTGTTAGATATTGGTAGCGTGAGTTGTAATATCGAGCTAAACTCAGTGCAACTATAACCTAACAGTATTTTAAAAGAAATTATTATCTTCGAAGGGCTGCCCTGACGCAAAACGCACGTTGAGATGTCCTGCCGAATTTTAAAAGTGTGAGTGAAAAACAGGTTTCGAAGCACTGGGTTAGACCCGTATGTAGATATCATGCAAACATTACATTCCTTTTTTTAACAAAAGGAAAAATGTGAAACCAAAAGCCGTCTTAAAGGGTATTAGATGCCAAATTTTGGCAGCAGAACGTTCTGATGATATAAATGTATAAACACATAAATTTACTGCATAAATGTTTTAAAAAGGGAAAAACAGAAACGGTATTTCAAAACAGATATTTATTCTGCAAACGTAAACTGGAAAAGCAAGGATTGACTTTTACCCTGCCAACATTTCTAAAACAAGCCCTTACTTTTCAATCCAGTATCCTTCTACTGGGGCGCCACCGAAGTGACCGCGGTAACCAGGTGGTTTCCAGCTCAGCACCACGTAATTACGTGTGACGTCACTGTACTGGACATCAGTCGGTGCCGAGGGGGGTGCCTGCGCCCCCACTACGCTTAAGAAGCAGCGTGACGTCGATGCACCGCAATTGTTGTAAGCTCGGCAAACGTATTCGCCTGTTGTGTGTAGAACATATTACGATCAGTGCTTGTGACATTTACGGGGTTTGGAACCACTGGTCTACCCAAAAGGAAACACGACACTTTTCATGAATACCTTGCCTTTAAAGTGAAAGCTCATGTCCTTAACTCATGAAATCCTTCCATTTGGAAACCACCGTCTTAAACGATTACCAGCTCAAACTACCCTATTTGACCACACGTCGGCAGGTCAACTTAATTACCTTCATCGTCAGTGTAAGCCTTTAGAATTGTGAGTGACGCAGTTTTTCCATCGAACTCCGTTTGCACGTGGTTGATCTTGTTGTCAAGGTTACGTCCTTAAAAATATCAAATAAAAAGTCCTAAAAGTTTTAGTAAACAAATGCATTGCAAAGTAGGCTTACAATAAAAATATTTTTGATGATTTTTTAACTGACAGTATATATGAAATGATTGTTGGATGTGTTCGTATCCGCCCTGGGTGTGTTCTAATACGGTATTAAAGTTTTACTTTACCTGAATAAAGGAACGCCCACCATTCTTGCCGTAGACAACTAACAATTATTTTTTAAGTATATAGCCTATAGCCTCAATCGCGTTTTTATAATAAGTTCACTTAACAAATCAAAGCACATTAAGCAGAAATAAGATAATTAAAACAAACCGTTTAGGGTCCAAAACACGTCAGGAGATGGACTTCCGCTCACTTCACACGTCATCACAACAGCGCCACCTTCCGTTACTTTCTTGTTGAAGAGTCGACTCACAAATCTGGGATATCCTGTATTGCGAGGCAATGATGTATCAATAAGGAGCCTTTAAGATTTGGGGTAAGCAAATGCCCAAAATTGACAGAAAGGTTTCGAGCTCCGTTGCATATTGTTTGTTGCTTGGGCGTTATTGAATTCTGGCTGGCAAAGTAACGCAAACTTTAAACAAACACCAAAGAATTTTTACTTACAAAATATCGACAACTTTTAGACCGTGTGATTAAGCATAGCAGTCAAACTTCATAAAAATCTCCCCTAAAACGAACGAAACATACAAATGTGCAAGAAATTGTACAAAATATCCTCACGTAGCTTCTAATAAAAATCTCTCATACATTCTCAATGAAGTCACAAGCAAAAAAACGAAATCGAGTTCAAGACGCTTCATTGTTAACCTCCTCAATACTTCGTTTCTCGACCCTCGTAACGATTTCCTCAGAAACAACCGCATTATCATCAGTGACGGCATTATGACGTTTTCCGGTGACGTCAGCAAGGGTGCTGGATAGGCATTCAGTGATACCATGGATATTTTCCTTGTCAAAATTCCGTTCTTTCTTGCTTAGCACGTGATCGCCTTCCTCGCCTTCTGATTGGTTGCGAGCCGAGCGAATGGGATTGATTCGATTTTCCTTCACCGCTGCGTAACTTTGAATTTCGTTTTGGGCT
>QXVZ01001610.1:0-11707 GCA_008931825.1 Phallusia fumigata
CCAAGTGGCTGTTCTTTCAAATTTCATGGCATAGCAGCCTTAAACGCCACCACTGAGCTCTATCAGCAAGTACATTTGAGCCTATAAACAGATTTTATCACAAACCCGTTTTGTGTGTACAAAGTTTTCGATCTGTGAATTAGTTGAGGGCTCTGAAACAACTAGGTTTTCTCCACGTTGTGATGTCGTACCTGTAGGCATCGCATGTTGCTTTGCGGTCCACTGGGAAAACTAATTTCAACAGGCAGTGGATTGNCGAGGCAAGCGTTACAGTGGTTTTCCCGCAAGCATTCCGCATTCAGCCAAGCTTGTCCTATCCATGGCAACGAAATATATTAACATCAAACCACGTGTGATACGCTAACCACGGGGTTATTATGTTAAGGGATATTTTTACTTTCGTTGAAAAGAACCTGTGCGAGCCTTTCTTGTGCTTGGACCAAGAATACAGGTTTTCCACCAGAGAGCATGATTTTGTCATGAGTGTCGTAAAAAAGAAAAGCTAAAAATTGAATGCGTTCGTCATGGTCATGGTTACACGCAAGACCACATGGTTACACGCAAGACACTCTCTGTTGAGATTAGATACGAACCAACAACTACAGGGTTTTGCATGAGCTCCCTCTGTGAACCATGCACGCCCAGTCGTGTCGCCAGCCGAAAAATCATGTTACATTGTGTCTGTAACGTCGAAAATATGTCAAACAGGAACAAATCGCATTTTCACTAACAAGGTTATTACTACCATCAACTACTTAACTGTCACGTAGAACCTTATAAGGCTTAGTTGCCCAGCGACCCAATGTCGGTTACCACGTGGGCGTACGGCGTCGACCCNACGTTGTGATGTCGTACCTGTAGGCATCGCATGTTGCTTTGCGGTCCACTGGGAAAACTAATTTCAACAGGCAGTGGATTGATATCCGTTCTGCTTTGATCTATATGGTCATACACTTTGTGTGTCGAGAACGCACCAACGCTCGCGGAACTTGGTGCAGTGGAGTGTTAAGGTCCTATCGCCTCGTCGGAAACGGTTATCGAAACCCCACGGTTGCTGTAGTTTTGTCTATTTAGGGTTATCATATCCTGAATTGTTTTATGCAGGTAATCTTGAGAACAATTGACGTAAATCGTTACGCACCAGTTTACGCATCAAATTTTGAATTTTTTTACATGTTACTTAAATCGCATATCATTGTCGAACTGTCGATCGCTGAAGAAAACCCTTTATAGCAACCATTTTACGTGATTGACACTTCGATACGGGAAGTTTACATATCTTTCTATGTTTCGTATCGTTGTCCTGTCTTTTTTTGTGATAAATATGAAACAGCACAATAAACACACAACACGAATGTAAGCAGTAATGTATGTAACATTACAAGCAGGGATACATAGTTCGTGGTGTTAACTACATGAAAACGGGCTTCAGTTGTTAAAAAATGTCCTTACAAGGCAAAACGCGTTTAACGACTTCGCATTGGGCCAGCAGACAAACCACGTCGAGTTCGCTTGGCAAATATTTCAACTCGAAAACAGACTGAAGTTGCGCAAGGCCAGCGAGGAAAAATAAAGTAGGGGATTTCCCCGGGTTTATTGGCGCGGCAAATGGGAAAGTCGCTGTGGTTTAAGGGAGGCAAGAAACCCCAAGCACGAGACTGATGATAGTCGAAAGTCTGAATTTACAATCAGCGCTGCGACAACATTACTTTATTTAAAAGGAATGTCCACATCGAGTGTCTGACACACAGTTGTGGCTATATTATATTGGCTTTAACCAATTTGTCAGTACAAAAAATTATGAAGCGCTTGCTGTTTGTGTGCGGTATTTTTTACCGGCGAAATGATCTTTACATCTGTCCCATTGCCTCCCAGCCGCCTATACCAATCTGTGACAAACTTGAACCACTGAGACATCACCTTATAAGCGCGGAAACAGAATTACACAACATAATATCCAAATCCAAGTCAAACCTTTGACCTTGGATCCCGTGTGATCAATATGACTACGCCTCCACGCCGTCAGTATTGCACCACTATACCCCTCATTTTGTGTTTGTTTGCTTATAGTGGAGTGGGCTGCGGTATTTATACGACAAACAAGGCCGATGCCTGTCATTACGTGCTGGAGAAGGCGTCAGCTAACATTGTGGTCGTCGAAAATGAGGAACAACTCCACAAGATATTACAGGTAATAAGCGCAAGAAACAGGCCGCAAGCATTTCCAACTTTTGTGGATCTGAATGACTATGATATATTCTGGCTTTTGTTGCTTTTTATACATTACGTACTGTGCAGCAAACCGTGCCAAAATGCATTGTGTTTGCATACGAAGGTCAATTTTAAAACAGCTTTAAATCACTTTTGGCATTTGATTGCTCTAATTGCGTCTAAAAAGCGTCTTTGAATGTAGGCCTTAAGTTCGATGTGCATTTTTTCAACCAGGTTTGTACTTTCAACCATGACAAAACGTTTGTAAAAAAATTGTCATAAGTGTCACACGTCAATCAAATCTAAAATAAACCTCAACTTTCAACCCGAAAAGTTCGTTTAAAAATCGAACCTATCTAACATGAAAATCAACCACGGTTAGTTGCACGAATCTAGTTTAGAAACCCCCTTTTAGCCAAGTCCCGATTACACTTAAAAAAGTCGCATGCTGTAATTGATTTCTACGGACGATGGCTGTTGAAACACACCTCAGACCTTGTTCCCAATTCCTGTGACGACTTTAGCTAAAATCGGTCGTGCAACGTGTTGACAATTGCACTCGAAGGGATTTGAATGGGGCTATATGTGGTAACACTGATCAGGCGGGGATCAGTGATGAAGTACCTTACAGCGGGTGTTGAATGATGGGGGCGCGGCCTCCCTCCTTAATGTCATTGACTTTGTAACGTCAATTTGTACATAGTAACATATGTATAAATAGAGAAAACGGACTAAATCAAAACATGGATTTTTTTATTGTTAAATTGCCCATTGTATTGGAATTATTCAATTATGTCTGCATGCATGCATGCTTTTTACACGAAGAGCGGGTTATTTAACAAGCTTTGTACTGTCAACTTAAGCACTATTTTGCAATGTGGTTATAAAATGCAAACTGCTCTCTAAAAAACGGGCTTGAGAAACCATTTGTACAAAACGCAGTAAATTTAAAGTTAGTTAAACCGTTTGCTCTAACTTTAGGGGTTCATGGCTTTAAACGCAATTTTTCAAATGCATTTATGACCTGCCGGTCAGCAGCTGTGTATATTTTTATCTCTTCTATTTTCTATGACAATAAGTAAAAATAACTTCCCTTGAACAGGAAAATTACTTCCGGCCTTATATTGCCGCAGTGCAATTTGCCCGACATGCACGTTTGTCTCATCCATCAAGCATGAAGCTCCTAGGACGATGCACCGCGGTCATGTTGTGCAGAATGTTGACCTTTAACCTGGTCGTCAAGTGTGCATAACTCTTTCGCAACGGGGTACTACGCAAACGCCGCATATGCGGCCGAACACGATTTCATCATAAAGCGGTTAGGGACAAATGTTACACCTAAAACCAATAACCAGGCAGGATTTTGCATACTATGGTTTATCGCCCACGTACCATAGGTGTTTAATTTTAAATTAAATTGTTCAACAACACTGGATAAACTGCCTTTATAAATAAAAAGACTAACTGGGTTGGGCTTTAAAACTTAATTACTTGCGGAATCTGGGATTAAATTTGCAAAATTCGCGCGTATTTGAATTGCAACGAAGGTTTTAGGGAAAATGTTAATAAAACCAAGATTGTTAATCAACATTTCTTCTGGATTTTGGTACATTACCCGCCACCAAACTTTTCTTTACATTTACAATAATGATTTATATTACCCTTCTACAAGGCACCAAATAACATTTCAGGGAACACTCGTAATGTCTAAAGAAAATACCGTGAAGTGAAACTTAGCATGCAAGGAACTGCCGTCACACCTTTAAAACATGCCCCTAAGCAGTTCGCACAGTTTAAAATGATCTCATAATCGTTGCAGATATGGGATCGTCTTCCTGATTTGACAACGGTGGTGCAATGCGACGGCGGGGGAAGCCACGAAGACGACCGAATATACTCAGTAAGCGATTTCACGCAAAAGCAAACTCTTTCCCTCGATTGCACAGATAAGGGCGAGGTGCAATTTTCTCTTGATATTGCCGCTCCCGCCAAGAGCTTTAATAGGAGCGAATTCCTCTTTTCGGCGTGGCCCGGTTAATTTAGTCGGGATAAATTGTGGCCCCCTGGTGCATGATTGCGCTTTGGCTTTATCTGCTTCATATCATAGACACGACATAAATTTGCGTTTATTTTTCTGGTGTTACCTCCATTTGGCACCGCATTAGAGCCAAGATGGAGGCTGTGACGCTGTAAATCAGGCAGTGGAATCCAGACTCAGTGCAAAAGCTCGACCCCTTGCATTTACCAGAGCAAGAAAACAAAGCAAGAATTGCTTCAAAAAACCCACATCTAAAAGATTGCGCCAAATTTACCAAATAAAAAAATAAAGAATTACAGTAAACCCACAGAGAACAAAACAACCCCTTGCTATGCTTTAATACCACATGCATCGAATTTCAAAAATTTGCCGAAAATACAGTGGTGTTAAGTGCTCGCAGTCGACCCGAATATGTTTAGTAAAAAAAATGCTCAGCCGAAGGACGACCGCCAGTATTCTTTGACAGTCGCTTCATATTTTACACAATACTCTCACGCGTTTGTTGCTTGTTGTGACGCAACAATCACAGGAGTCCTTTTCGCCAGCGGCTGGGTATGACGTCAGTACCATTAGTCTGTGTTGGATCAACTCACGCGGATCTTACCAGCTGTAATCTAATAAAATATTGTTGGTGGCCTAGTTTTTTGCAGAGCGGCATTGAGTAAAATTACCCTCGTTGGACGAAAAGTGTTTGCGGTTTTTGGTCAAGTGTAGTAAAACATTAAACGTATAATTGGTCAAAAATCGTTTTTTGTACGTACTAATAGTGGACTTGTCATTGTCATGTGTATCAGTTTTGTTTAAACCCAAAACCCCAGGGGTAAACCTGTTGGTCCCCAGTGGAGTAAATCATCGCCATGCTTTTTTACAAAATTATTTAATGCTGTGGCATGATCAGGCAATTGGGTGTAATGGGTTTCTGATCGCCCATTTAGCTCCAATAGTTAACCACTAGGCATCCTAACCGGGAAGTTCCGTGCGTGGTCCAGGACGTCAACTGCAGATCACATTTCACCGGTTGCTTCTCTGCAGCGCCGCGACGCCGTCTGCGACCAAAGCGGTTTCGAACGAGATGACCGAGGCTGGTGGAAAATTCCCGTTTTCCAAGCTGTCGCTACAGTAACGTGTAAACAAACAAACGAATTTAGAGCAGCCGTAAAAAAGTGAGGGAATGTTTCATTAATTGCAGATTTAGATTACATGGTGGACTCTTCGGTAAATCATAAATTTGTTGTAATAATGTCGCCTGTTTTAAGAGCAAAACTTAGGCAAACTGCTTTTGAGCAACGTGTTCTCGCCATATACTGACACAGCCAGACATTTTTCCATTCCCTCGTCGGTTACAGTCTGGTTCAATGAAAGCCACTCCTACGTTTGTTTCAATTTTAGTGCTATACTAATGCTTTCATTTCCAAGACCGATACGGTCGGTGATTACAAATGTCCGCACCGCGTGTTACGTAACCGACGTGCAACGTAAAAGTCATTCACGCTTATCGCGTCGCATTATAAATCATCTCCCACGAACCTTACAATCCACGACGCCTGTCAAGCGCCATGACGTCACAATGGACGTAGCTGGGCGCGCCATGACGCCCGACGCGCCACGCCTGCACCGGGGCAATCTCATTGAGCAACTGAGGATATTTTTGTGAAATAGTGGCGGATGTGCTTTAATTTTCGATCTGTTACAATGATTAAATAAAATCCATTAGATTTGCTGTCAAGCTTGCTGTGAATTAAGAAGGCGTTCAGTACTCGCAAGGTGGTGATTTGAATCTTTGCTCAGATGTGTTTCTCTGGGCACCAAACGTAGACTGTATAACTTTACCTGGTGTTTTATACTTAAACAATTGAGTTAGTCGCCCCCTCCAATCCCCGCAGGGTTGAGAAACAATCGGAAATAAGGTTGTAAATACCCAGACAAACAGTAAGTTTCAGTCTTGGCACAAGGAGAATTGCAACAACGGTAACAACATTGTGGTTTTCGCTTTCGAAACACCCATACAAAAATATCACTGAGATACTAATCAAAAACCAACATTTACCCCAACACACTATTCAACACCCACGTTATGTTTCCCATGCCCCACCCAACCTTTACGGTCCGTGACTTTTTACGTCGGAAAACCCACACATTACGTCAATATTTCGTTCGACGAATTCCGAATTTTGTTACGACGTTGCCTTGCGTCGACACCTGGGAACCTTTGTACGTAACGTCATTGGCGTTTACATTTTCAGCGCCCACGCGCCGTAACATTGCTTCGACGTCTATGTATAGTTTAATAGGCCTACCAGGGGCAAGGTTGAGCTATGCGACCCGCCTGTATCTCAAACATGCCATTGTGGGTTTTGGTTTTATGATCGTACGTCGAGCAGGAAATTAGGAAGCTAGGTAAAGGGGTTAGTAGGCGGGGTGACATCCGTGGTTGTGTTTTGCTTGTATAAGCTGTTAGCAACGTTTTTTTAAAATCTGCATGAACAATTCGGGTGCTTCTTAAGTGATAAAATCTGGTAAAACTGCGGTAGTTTCAGTCGGTAAATACGCACATACTAACTTTAACTGGGTTTATTTGCTATTTAGCGTTTTAAATTTGTGTCACGGTGAAATCCTCGTACAAAGTAGTCGCATTTACCGGAATTCCTCAAGCATATGCACTACATCACACATTGGTAGTGTTTTTGAACAATTTAGGTTTTACACGCTCTACATTGTCACAAGAAAATCACAAGAAAATTCCTCATTTAATTTGGCCCAGGAAAAAATACGACAAATAATTTTAGCACAACAAATTTCACTCGCCGCCAAAAGGAAACCCGCAAATTCCATATCAGGAGCAAAAAAGACCCAGTGCTATTAACATCCCGTCCAAAACGACCATCACAAACACAGACAAACAGGTCTGGTTGTGATGACGACATCCAAAACACTGTGTCGATTTAACTCGCCAAGTGCCGATGGGGGAATTCCCTTGCTACTCACTCGCATTACGTCATCCCAGACCCAGAAAAGAAATCGGGCAGTTCGTCAACACGAGAGCCAGGATCGGGATAATTTTGAAATGTTGACCGAAGATCGGGAACAAATTTCCGGTCGAGTCTGTCCGCTATGACAATAAGTGTTCCTTTGTGAGCAAGCGTTCCCGAACGTGCCATAACCAACCAGATCACGGACTTCGTGCGCATTAGTAAATGTACGTCATTGTGATCGCAAACCTTTTTCGGGATGGTGGATCGATGACGTGTGAATACACCACGTCATGTTTTGTCAATATGTGATTCGGCAACTCATTTTTTTGGTTCGGTAGAAGGGTATTTCTAGACCTGGTAATTCCTTCGTGTTTTTTTTCGAAACTTGTCGAAGTAAGTTACCTTGTTTCTTGAAAAACTAAACATCCAACTTTAGTTCAAAGTTAAACGACCGTCTCGTTAAAAAGTACCCTCATAATATTCACACTTGGTTACTTTAACAAAAATCACATCCAAGCAAATCTTCCAATTAAAGTGTAATTGTTGTGCTTCACCTGGTAGTTATATTATGTATAGGTGTCTTTTACGCAAGTTTCTCTCCTCCCTAACCACAATCCACTTGTTTTATGGATAACAACTAACTCACGCACAGCGCAGCTTAACCTTTTGCGTCAGAAGCTACGTTTGTTAAACAAAGAGGTGCCATTATAAACGTCCTCCAATCTTCAAGAATAACAATTATTGGTATTTTCAAAGACGTTGACATTAAACCCCACCTGTCCCCCTGCATACACCAAGACCCCAAATTGGACCCTAAAATAGAGAGCATCCGTCAGTTGAAGCACGATGGTAGATTGTTAGCTCCATTAGACACAACTTAAGTCTCGAAAGTTGATCGGTTGATACCCCCTTACAAGTGAAAGCACCCACTTCATTATGTGTTTGACGCAAAGGCCAATGCGATTAGTGTAGCTGTCTTCTGCCGTTTACGGTCTGCGGTTTGTCGCCTTTTTGAGCTTATTCGGTAACGACGGTTGAGCCAGTGGTTGAATGGAGGATTACAAATTGCGGAAAATGCGGTTGTGACGGCTGGAACAGGCGTTACGGCACAGGACAGTTTACTTGGAAGTGTGTCATGGGCCGTGCCCGTAGGAAGACTATTGTCTCTTTGGTTTTTCTCCGCGGCATTGCGTTGTTACCACTATGACGACACCTTGCAGAATCAGGGAAATTCCATTTGTTCACGCGCGGTCCAAAAGACGAAATTTTAACCACTTAACAAGGCCTATCAATTTACACTTTATTTAGCCCCAGATGCATAGTTGTCCCAAAAATTGTTTAATTTTGAGTGATTTAGATCACATTTTAGAGAGGATCACAACACCAAATTCAATACTTTCGAACACTAAATCTGTTCATAACTCATATCATGAATGTACTGGTTCAAACAGTTCTCAAGTCAATTCTGCTCAACAATTTGTAATATTTTTAGTGGAACGAGTTCATCAAAGCCGGCGAAACCGTGGATGACCGCACCGTCCGTCAGATGATCGCGTCGCAACGCGTCAACCAATGCTGCCAAGTCATCTTTACATCGGGCACGTCCGGCCAGCCCAAGGGGGTCCTTCTCAGCCACGATAACGTAAGACGACATCAAAGCCTTCCTATCTCGCCAACAACAATCGCTCTTGAGCTGTGACGTCACGCGATGACGTCAGAGCAGCGACGAACAATTGCCCGGCGCTGCGAGGCCGCTATTGGCCATTGGCGGTCGCTAAGTTGTTGTGCCTTTTATCTTCTTGCTTATCGTTTAATCTTTGCTCTTTGTTGTGTGAAGTGTTGAGGACAATATGAACGCCCTTTTGGGGGGGAATAACGCCTCCGCGGTGCGAATTAGTGGTAAATATGGGACATTATTTGCCTTTGATGAATTCAATTCCATTTTTGTTATGAAAGAGTTTTATGTAATCCATGTAAAGCTATTCATCTAAAATACAGTAGTCTACGACAGGATCACCTGCTTCTTGTGTGCAAACCTACTGGCTGCACCCAAAAAGTCCAACTGTCAAAAATCCTTAAAAATTTGAGATGTACGATTTATCCCTCAATAAGCGGCTGATTAAACTAACACAGAGCCTCCAGAACCGATGTATTACTGAATTAAGGTTTCCCTAAAGGTAACATGTTTTGTTATGGACGCTTTTGCGTTGTCCAACTTGCATTTCAAATAACCAGTTGACCACTGTATGCCAATAGGGTAAATTTAACGAAGCGGTTGTTTTCTGCACAGATTACTAGCACAGCACGTCGACTGGTGGCATCGTGCAAGAGTCGCCATGAAGTGTTGGTCTCCTATCTCCCCCTCTCGCATATTGCGGCGCAGATGTGCGATCTGTGGTCAAGTCTTGTCGCCGGTAACACAGTGTATTTTGCCCGACGCGACGTCCTGAAGGTAAGCGAGTTTTGCACAAGCTGAAGCATTGGTAATAGAGCATTTACGCTAATAAACCATTCTTGAAGTGGTAATATTATGTTGGTACCTTAAAAATGGACTGTTTGATGCTTCAGGCGCCCTTAATGCACAGTACGTCCAGTTTTGCAGACGGGATCAGTGTTCGGGAGTCAATATCAGAAGTTTGTTTCCGTAAAAAAATAAAACAGAAGTGATTGGAAAGAGTCACATAATACAATTACAAAACTTTTAAAAAAAATTCATGAAAACTTGGAGCATAGCAACACACTCCACTCCACCAACAACACAATATAAATCATCTCTTTATATTATTTGGTTTTCGAGGCATGTTATTGGTTGCGGTATTGGGTTATTAAATGTTGGTCGCTTGTAATGCGGGGGTGGTATGGAACGCTTGAATAGGAGTGGCTTGTCTAGCCTTGTACAAGGATGGAATTCTAAGAACGCATTGTGTTCTGTAATAATAATCATTTGAACCTCTGTGATCACTGGCTTTGTAATACAAAGACGTAACATCTAGAAATGCGAAATTAATAAAAATTATTTCCTCATAATCAAACGACAAGTTATAATGTTCGGTTTGCGTTGTTGAGATGAAATGTGCCTAAATTGTAAAAAAGAAAAAAAGTAATTTTTACAGTGTCAAACAAATTGTTGCCTGATTTTAAATGTAATTCCCAAGTATTTGCAAGTATGCATTGGGATATACAATTAACAACATTAAAGTATTTTAAGAATTTGGAAAAACGCTTTTTTAATTTACGAATATCTGAGTTTTGAAATTCCATTACACGTTCATTTCGATCTCTGTTTTCAAAGTCTTTTTACCACACTGCAGAGTCCATAATCTCAAACGAGATATTTGTCTTAAATGTGTGGCGTACCGTGCGGCATTTTCATATACTGGACTTTCTTCCTACTGTATGTCATGAATATTGACAATGTTCCGTGTGAACATATTTGTTGTTCAAACCAATTCAACACACAAGACAACACCAAGGGGGTGAATGACAATCTGCCATGGGTTACACATCGTTGTCCGATCGCACAAATATGCGAAGCGGTGACGTTTTAATTATCTTTCTCCTATATTAAAATCAATAAGCACCGAAATATGTCTCCACGGCCAGTGAGGTTTCTACCACATTGTTCACAGGGCCGCTCCGAATTGGGCAACAAAGGGGGTAGGAGGGATGAGAAATGGTTGGGCCACTGGGGGCGGGCGTACCGACTAAGTACGATTTTTGCACAAAGTATAAATCTTAAGTGTCCTACGTGACGCTACTAAAAATTTTGAGAATCTGTTTCGTTGGACCCCCTATGTCGCTTGACTATGGGTTCTGATTGGGTACTAGAGCGTAGCCGAACCCCGATTTTCTCCCAATACGAAAATCAATAGCGTAGCTAGCACTGATGCATTGTGGATCCACGTGGTTTTGAACACTGGAATGTAGTAGAGTAATGGAGAAAATAGTCCCAAATACGCCTTTACGCAACACCGTGCTTTATGTGTTGGTTCGGATATGATATTCTCAATACTCAGCTCAAAAGATCACTGAAGGTGTCATTGAACTGTCTCTATCTGTGTGTAACATCTGTTATGACGTGTTGGGACGTTCGGATCGACTGTGGATTTACGAGCAAATTTTCCGTTTTGAGGAGAAAGTGACATTGAATCGATGCATTGTGCGTAATGTGTGTGACGTCAGTGGTTCGAACTCCGGCATGATAACCCTCGAACCCCTTAGAAAGCAAAAAAGCTCAGACAATTTTATTTGTTGGTTGCACCAAACCTTTCGCCTTCTACGGACGAAACCAGTTAAACTTAACGGCACTCCCGTTTTGCTGGATGCAACGTAGTGATCCAGTTGCCCCGGTATGTTTAAACATCCTTTTTCTCGTAATTCTTACTAAAGCCCAACGGCTCGAGATTGCCAACGAGTGATTTGTAATTTATGTCATTTTAATTTCAAGAATATACCAACTGTTACGAAGAACGGCTGTATTGCTATC
>QXVZ01001611.1:0-25752 GCA_008931825.1 Phallusia fumigata
GTGGCAAAAAATCCCGGGCTGGTGGAAGGTAAGCTCGAAAATTTCAAAGATTTTGTTTAAGTTTCCAGCAAACTGTCCAGCCACGCTGTTCTTTGCAACGTTGTGTCACTACTGACACCTAGCGAAACAAAGTTCAACTAATTGGGGAATAGTTTTACTCGGATGCGGATGCTTCTTAACTGGACCAAAGTGTCGCCTTGTGCTCGCATGGTCGTGGGTTCGAATCCTGTATTGGTCACTTGTTGCGTGGAAGAAACTTGGGAGTAATTACCCAAACCCAGTTGAATCCAATGGAAATTCGTGAACATTTTGATCCTGACATTACTTTCTGACCAGCCCAACATCCCGAGCCCCCGCCAGTCCCTCTCCTCCTGTGCTGAGCGATGCTGGAGCTAAACTTGCGAAGAGTGGAGGAGTGGGAGTCACGACTGATACGGATTCCGCCCGCAAGGACAGTGTGTCTGCCGAGTCTACAGCTGATGACAGGAAAGCTACAAGCAGACCGAGGTATGATGGTGAATAAACAACACACAGGGGTTTTGTGGAGCAGGACTGTGTTTGCCATGAAAAACAACCTGTCTTCTAGAAAATTTATAGAACTACTAAAACTGATGATAGCATGATTTGTTGCTAAAACGTGTCACTTCTGTCGTTGGACCAATATCTTTATTTTAGGAAAATTATTGTTTAGCAGTGTAAACCTGCCTGGTAGGGCGCACGCACAGAAATTGATTTAAACAATAAGAAACCAGTATATGGGACGAAAAATATATATGTTGTGTGACTTTTTATTGTATTTACTATTCGATTCAACAATCGGTTTTTGTTGCAGCACCCCTCCGTCACGTGCCCAGGTATTCGAAGATTTCAAGAAAGAGCAAGGAATAGAAATTACCCGCATCTTGAACGAAAACAAGCAAATTTTATTGAGCAAGAAACAAAACGTAAGCAGACTTGGAAACAAGAGAATCAATTATTCTTGAAGTGCTTCCAAACTTTTTCAAAATATTTATCAATTTTTCAATTCTCCGTTGTGATCTTAAAATGACCATTGTTACTTCACATCTAGGTTCGTGATATGGCTCACGCCGTGAATGCCACGAAACACATGATTGACGGGTGTAGGGTTGCCCTGGAACGAAAGAGAAACGAAAGAATGGAGCAAGGTACGTAAGATCAACTTGAACAGAAATGTAAAGCGTCGACGCCCTGGTCTCCGTATGGTTTAAGTTTGAACAGACTACAGTTAAGAACATTCGCCTTTTTATTTCGTGGGCAGGTTTAAAAAATATGCCATAACATTTTGTGCCAAGGCTGTGAGACTGGATGCCCTGTTCTCATTTGGCATTTACCGTGTCATAATTGCCCCCTCCATTATTTTTCGCGCCTCATAACCTTTCAACGTCGTGAAGGTATTTCCGGCTTGGTGATTGTTTTATTGAAATAAATTCAACTCGACTCAATTCCAGGTGAATTCGTGAACGAAGATGGTGAAACTGTGATTGATGAAGAAGAATTTCAACTTATTACACAACTTAAAAACTTGAAGCAAACTTACCGGTTAGTGAGGGATGTCGGTGTGAGATCAACTTTACTGAAACAAGTTTTTCCACAGACACGATTACGACGAACTGCGCGGATTTAAATCCGAGGTGGAATATTGTCAGAAGCTGGTCGACCAATGCCGACAAAGACTTGTGCAAGGTTTGTTTTAACCAAATGTTTCCAACCTCTTTCTATGGCCGTCACCTCTTATCAGAGATACGAGGTCTGGTACGGGGATGGTTTGTTATTTTAACTTGAGAACAATAATTACTTCCCGGAAATTATAGAAAGGGTTACGAGAACTGGTGATTTCGAGGGGTTCCGGTATAAAAAAACGGTTATGAATCACTACCATTAATGCATATTTGTAACCTGAGTTAGTGGAACTTAAAAAAAAAATTATTTACATCATTGGAATTCGCAGATATATTTAATGTCGTTGTTTAAAACTTGTTTTACTTTCGACAGAGTTCGACGCTTGGTACAGTGAATCATTCCTCCAAGATCAGCAGGAATCGAGTGCCACTGCTGGATACGGAGGCAGACCCGGTGTCCAAATCCCTACTCGTCTCCAGCTTACTTTACAACAGATGAATTTGGAGGATGATCAGGTTTGGAAAAGTGTTTTTTAATCAATTGAAAGTAAAAATAAACATTTTGCAATGCAAACATGCTGTTAGAAAACTTTTGAGTTTAGTTTTTTTGGTTGGTAAAAATGTCGTGGCGGTGCGGTTGCACTAAAACAATCACCAAGCCGGAGATTAGAACGTTATGAGGCGCCAAAAAGTGGAGGGCACAATTGTTGGATTGAGGTTAAACAAGCTGTAGCTACACTGTACTTTTGTTAATGTGTGATTTTCTGTCAGGAAAAGTTTGAAAGAATCCAGCAGGAACTTCTGATGGATCACCAGGACTCGGCAGCTTTCTACAATGCAAAAATGAGAACCCAACACAGAGTAAGTGAAGTAGATATCACAAATGAATGATGTTCTGGTTTTAAGTTTAGTAAAGTTTCTGATATTTTGATGTTTAGGATTTTTGATGTGTTTCGTAAGTACAGTATACAGCATGTCTAACCAGGGATGTAGCGGCAATTTCATAGGTGCCTGAGCTCTTTGCAAAAGCATACTGCTCTTTCCTCGACCACAACGACCCATCATTTACTTGCAGAGGCGGCAGGACTCAGGCAGGACTACAGCACTGTGTTTAACAATTAACAACTTTTGTCGTTACAGCAAACGTACGAACGAGCTATGGCCCAAGCTCAGCCGTCTCGCAACCCTCCTGGAATTCCACATGTTCAACTGAAGAACAAACCGCCCAATCAGTTGTCCTTCGCGTACTAAAACTCTTACTGTTTTGTTAAACGTGCATCTAATAAGTATGTGTTTTTATACGAAAACCTGAAATTATTGTGATACTACCTATGTTAGAAACATTGCTTCCAGTAATATTATTTGAATGTTAAAGTGCATTGTACCAACCTTTTGATGTCTGTTTGTCAACTGTGCTACCTGATTTTATTTTTAGCTTCTTTTAGCACTTGTGTTTTCGTCCCAATAAAACTATAGTATATGTATGCTTTGTGTACAATGTTTCAATGCCTGTTTATAATATAGTTTTTGTTAAAAAATGCAACACGGAAATAAATGCACCAAGAAAAGAAATTGTGAAAAATATAGAAATCGTGTTTGTAACTTTCCGAACCGCTACAAATAATATCGTGCTTGGTTTTGCGCGAATGTTATGAAGTTGATTTGCAAGTAATTTTATTTGGCGGTTTATTTTTATAATATGCGCCATAAAAAGGACTTTGAATGCAAAGTAGATTATTGTTTAATGAGCTAAAAATGGAGAATATGGATTTAAAAGATATTGAGCAGTTGGCGGCCCAGAAAGAAAATGAATGGCGTTCAATTTCAAATCTTCGAATTACAACATTACAAAAGGAATTAGCCGAAAAAACTCAACTCTACAACGAATTAAACGACAAATTTGTTCGGCTAAAGGAGGATTTTAAATACAATCTAAAGGTTTGGTTAGAAATGCTTACTTTATAAATTAAATTCTGTACATAATTTTATGCCTTGCTTATCCAAAAACAAAATGCGTAAAGAACTGCAGATTGGGTATAGGAAATGTGTGTTTGTAAATTGCTTCAGTATTTAAACAGTAACGCATATAAATTCTCTTTAGCATGTGTAACAGTTGATTTGTCCATACAGCTGTTACAAGACCGAGACGAAGAACTTAATAAACTTGATGGAATTCGACAAAATGCAAAAGTATGTTTGCTGCCATAAATTATATCATCTAAAAACTTGATGTGTCTTATCTACTTCATACTACTTAATTTTGTAGATTGTGGAAAGCAAGTACATGAGTGAAATAAGTGACCTCTGCATCAAGATTGACAACCTCAAGCAAAACGCGCTACATGAAAAACAGACGAGGGATGAAATGGAAATTCATTACCAGCAAAGATTGTCTGATCATCTTACCCAGTTCGAAATATTCAGGACGTCCAAGGTTAATTAATGTGTAACTCTCTATGCTTAAGACTACAATGGTGTTGGTCACCTTCTTGGCAGAAGGTTCAGATTGCTATCATAGGGTAATAAAAACACTAATGTTTTTTACACAGTAAAAGCCACCATTTTAGCAACGTATGTATTATACCATTACTCGAGCATTTTTAATCTTCTGATAAGTTTAATGTGTAAAAATGTCCAAAAACAATGTTAATTTAAAACAAAATTTGTTAAAACAACTACAATACAATGTATTTATGATATACAAGTTCTGGCAGTTATGATTTTATTAAAACAAAACTGTTTCGAAAAAATTATCTTATTTTCCAACTTATGTCATGGCGGCAAGATATTTCTGTTGCTTTGTATTTGTACTCCTAATGTTTTAATACATGTTTTATAAATTATTGTTAATTATTCATAACAAACAAGTAAAAACTTTAGAATAATGAACTTGACCAAACAACAAGTGAACTTGGAAAAGTAAAACGACATTTTGACCAAAAAGTTCACCAACTCGAAGCTGAGATTGAGTCTCAGAAAGTTGAGTTGGTTCATGAGTTTGAGGACATGATGAAAAAAAGGGAATCAGATGTCAAAGAAAAAGAAGCAGAAATGCGAAACAAATGCCTTTCATTGGAAATGAAGGTTGTTTTTTTGTGATAAAAGCAGTTGTATGTAAGATGTAAAGATATTTATTGTAGAATAGTTGCATATTCTAGATTAGTTGTTAAAAATTCAGAGTATTGCATCTAAATCTTATTTGTGCTGAATAATGTACTGCACTACTGCAACAAAGCAAGAACAAGTGACTTTTTACACATTGCTTTTTACACTCTTGCATTTGAAGGCCATTTTTGTTTCAACATCTCAACAGTGTCAGCCATGTAATTGTTATGGTCGCATGCCAAGGGTGTAAAAAAGTTCACAAACATTCTGGTAAAATGTAAAGTTATTTCCATGCATTCAATTTGTTTAATAACTACTTCTGCATTTCTTGTCAATTAATGTTTTCTTGTGTAATATATCACCCTACTTTGGTCATTTAGAACAAGATTCTATCCAAAGAACTTGAATATTATTCACAAAAACAAGAAGAACATACGAAAGGAATGGAGGAAGGGGAAAAACAGAAGGAGGAATTGAAAAGCAAACTGCAACAAGCGGAATGGGATGTTTCCGATATTTCGTCGCTGAAAAACGCTCGGATATTGGAACTAGAATCACAAGTAATAAATAAACAGATGAGGTTCCTGAGTAAAAGCATAAAAATGTCGGTGACAAGTTTCGAGGCATTTTGTTTTGCAACCTTTGTTAATAATTGCATAAAATTTTGTAATTATGATTGAGAAGAGCCATGCCGATGTTTGATATGTAACATTTTAACTCATTAGATATATTGGTTAAAATGTTTAAAACTTTTTTTTCACTTTAATGTTTAAACTGCAGTCAATATTGGATTGTCAAACATATCTTTTTTGGGGTGATGATTTAGGTTCAACATTTCCAAGATGCTGCCAGAAAACAAGAAGAAGAATTTGAGAAGCGACGAATTCAGTTGGATAAGGACATGCGTTGCAAACAAGCGAACCTACTTGCAGCCAAACAATCCCAGTTTGATAGAGAAAAACATTATGAAGAACAAATTAGGTAAACTAATTTCCTTTGCACCAATTTGCCAGTTGTGCATAAAATTCGTTAGTTCTGAATAAATTTATGTTTGATTGTGTAAAGTGAAATTATGTTAAGTCCTTCTTTATCTTGCATATTAACATTTTCTCACCATTAAGTTTCTGCAGAGGAGTGTAAAAAGTTTTGCACTTTTCCATTTCAGTGTTTAACAAAAAAGTTATTTATTGACAAATATTTTTGACAAATCTTGTTGTATTTGCTGGCTGTTGGTTCAGAAAACTGCAAACTGAATTAGAAACTTCGAAGATGGAAACAAGTCGATCGCTGTGGGATGCAAATGACATGAAAACAAGGTTAAGATCTGAACTAGAAAATAAACAACATGAAGTCGATGATCTGAAATGCAAGTAAGATCCAATTATATCTGGTGTTTTTGTATGTTGACAACTAGAAACTTTTGTATAAAAATGCAGTTAAATTTGTAATTAGGGGATTTTGCAACTTTAATTCTACCTAACCCATCATAATTAGTAGGGATGGGCCAAAACTGCAAGTGTCTGTTAGGTCGAGCACCAAGCATCTCATGTTGACGTCGGTATTGTGATGTCACAAACATTCCCATTTACACTGTAGTTTTTACTTTTTCCACGTCCCTTTTTTAGCTACCAGGCCGTTTTTAAGCTCTAGAGGTCCCTTTTGGATAACATGTGAAGCAAGAAACATCCATGCAGCGCCAAGATCCATGTAACAAATGCAACACACAAATTGTTGCCTTTTTAATTCAACTCAACGCTTAAAATACGACACATTGCCATCACTGTTAAGCGTTATTTATTTGGTTTTAATTTGTCTATTGCTCGGCCTAATTCATGCGACTGCTCAGCCAAGCATCGAGCATCGAAAATTGCGATGCTTGGTACCGAGTACTCAGGTTCTGGCTTGGTTCGGCCTATCCCTAATAATTAGAGTAATAACCCTAAGTAAGTTACCGGTGCTATGTTTCCGTTAAATTTATTTCTCAAAAAACACAAAAACCTATGCAGGATTTGAACCAGCAACCTTGTGAGTACAAATCAGATGTAGAAGCACTTTATGCAGATATTTAGTTTTAATCAACTTTCTTTTTCAGGCTGGAGACGATTATTTCTGATCAAAGTCACTCAGTTGTTGCCAAGGACACAGAGATCATGACCTTGCACAAGAGATGCAATATATTAAAAGCTGAAAATGCTCGCATGAAAAATGACATTGACAAGTAGGTTTCATTTGTTTGTTTCCTGATTTTCAGTGATCAAGATATCGTAAACTTTTTGAATTACTGGTATGGGTTTGCAGGCAGTGTTTTACTAGGTTGTCTGCTTCGTGTCAGAACATGTTGTTGCACCTTTCAATTATCATGAAATGGTTATTTACAAATGCACAACCAATATTTTACAGCAAAAAGTTCTGATAACAGGAAAAATGCATTTGTTCTGTCAGATTGATATGTGATACGGCCACTGACAGAATTAAATGTACTTGGTATAGTAAACAAGCCCTGGTATGGTGATGCAGCTGTACAGATACTGGGTATGCTGTGTGTTGGGGTTGAAACTGGTTTATTTGACTTGTATTTTGGGAAGTTGACCCAAGTTGTGTTGGGAAAATGTTAAATTGAATATCAAGCAGATTAAGAGCAAACAGGTCCTGTGAAATTTTTTTTGTGCATTTAATGACTCTATATTAGGTTGTGTCATGAAAAAAATAATTGGCTTTTATGACAACATTTTCCATCACAGATATCAACAGGATTTAGCGAAGTCAGTTGTGAGAGAACAATCGCTCGAACGAACAAAAGCTCAATTGCATCTTGACTGGAAGCGACAATGTGAAGAAATCGAATCCAATATTTATGCAAAGGTCACTTTTCCATGTTGTTTTATGAAAAGATGCTTTACCAACATTTTGCCTGTTTTTTAATAAATGCCCGAACCTCAATGAGAAAGTTGCTTGACCAAATAATGGCCCGTGTTTGTGACGTTATAACCAACTTTTTCTTCAACAGTCGGAAGATTTGACCGACGGACTTCGAAAATCACGTGACACAGCGGTAGCCGATTTGCATAGAGCCGAAAAGCGACTGAAGGTTTGCGAGGAAAAGTTAAACAAAACCGACGCCAACCTCAAGGTGGCGCTAGAGCTGCTCAACGATCACCGCTTGATGGCGCAATACGAGAAGCGAAGTCATGACGTCACACCTCATGTATCTGACCCAAATCAGGTATTTACTAGCGCTTGGCCGATGGGTCTGAGGCGCTTGACTTACAATGAGATATTTAAACCTTAATCCAGGATTCGACCCCTATGAAACAAATTTATTGCTTTATAATTCTTATTTTATTGCATAAAAATTAACCTTAAGTTGCGTTCAATTCACGACATCCAAACACTTTTCAGGATTTATTGGAGCAGAACGAGCAGCTTAGGTCGGTGATCAAACAAATGCGAGTTGATATTCAACAGTTGCTAGATGAACGCGCGGATACAAGCCTTTCCACAAATGTAAGTATCACCCCCAAAATACCCTCAAAAAAATTCATTTTGGACCCCCCCTTTTTTTTCTTCCTTGTTTGTAAATAAACTGTTTGTGGTTATGATGCAATTTGTGGAGCGTTGTTTTACCGAATATCTGTTTACAATTAACGAAAATATCGTGTTTAAGTAAGCTGCAGACAGTGCACACTGTTTCGACCTGTAAGGTCTCATCAGTGCAGCTGGCGACAACACGTAATTTGTAATTTGACTAGACTAGCCTAAGCGCCTAGAGTCCTGTCACCAGCTGCATGAGACCTTGCAGGTCGAAACAATGTGCACTGTCTGCAGCTCACAAAATCATTATTGGCTTTTTGCTGTTATATTGTGTTTAAGTTTAACTACAAACCAGAAATGTGGCCTTTAGTTTACACAACTATTAATCTTTTATGTTTTTTTAAAAACCACAGACAAGCGAAAGAGTTTCTGTCAAACCCACTGGAAAGTTAGCAGACAAGGATCCTTATATTACCTCACTTGAAAACGAAATAATTGAGGTGAAACGACAAAAACGGGAACTTGAAGAAAAGATGCAAGCTACTCAAGGTGATGTGGATCCCGATACGAAATATCCCGGTCCATGATTCGACTGTTGTTGTTCGATATTTTGCAGTAAACCAGAAACCAATCCCAACTTCACCTGTTAAGCTGTCGTCAAAACATCCTACGGTGCAGAACCATGTCGATTCCTTGAACAAAACCATTGGTAAGTTTCGTTTTAAATTCTAATCTTTTCGGCGCAGGAAAGAGTTGGATTCAAATCTTTTTTAAATGCTTGCAGTTTATAAAAAGTTTTGTCAAATATTTAGTTTGTTTTCCTGTAGGATTCAAACATAAACTTTTGACA
Organism: Phallusia fumigata; assembly: GCA_008931825.1. NCBI lineage: Eukaryota > Metazoa > Chordata > Ascidiacea > Phlebobranchia > Ascidiidae > Phallusia > Phallusia fumigata. The sequence continues at coordinate 9,127 of QXVZ01001611.1, forward strand.
GCCAAGAGAAAATATATTAGGTAGACATGTTGTAGAATATATATTTTTGAGAAAAAATCTTCTGATGGTTTACCTACTTTTTTTCCACAAAAAAACTGTCAGGTGTTGTGTCATTGGACTTAATATCTGGTTAGAAGAGTTTGTTGTTTTTAGGCCCTCGCCCTATATGCTCTAGTGGGCGGATCCGATTTTTAGGAAAGTTGTTAAGTTTAGCAACCTTTGAATCTAATCTGTTGTGTTGTGAAATTTTCCTCACAAAAAATCTTGTATTTTTGCGTTGCACCATTGTTATCAAATAGTTTCTATCAGCAAACCTAGAAGCTGAAAAAATCGATTTGCGGGCACAAGTTCAAAAAACCCAGGCAAGTTTGGAACACCAGAGGGCGCTCGCACATCGCCATGGGCAGGATTCGAAGACTCTGGCGACCCGGATACAACAACTCGAGTATCAATCCACAGCACTGCGGCAGCGTGGAGAACAAGAAGTGAAACAACTAAAGTAAGAAAAATTAAAACAAGGGGTTTTTAGGAAAGGATTTAAATGTAATGTATCAATGACAATGCACTATACGTAATTATTTAATATCCTGATCTTATTGTACCCGTTCTTATTAGTTTTTATCCAGTAAATGTCTCAAAATTTCTATGTTCGATTCCTTTTTTAATCCCCACAGGGACCAGGTTTCCGATTTGACCCTCCAGCTCGCAGAATCGAGACGAGAGGCTGACGAGTATTACAAGGGAGGTTTACAAACTAACTTGCGAGCTATGGAACTTAGCGGGAAGATCTCACAGATGACGATGGACCTCGCTTCCAACACACCATGGATCTCAAGTCCAATTCAGGCAAACTATTTTGACATGTTTTGGAGTTAATGCAACTTAATTGTGTGGTTTGTACATTTTCGTACATTCGAACCGGTCTAGTATTTGGTGCTTTTGGTGCTGTAGCATATAATTGAACCAAGATTAATCCAGTAATACCATGAAGTTTAAAAACCCTGGAGGAAAATATTACTTTTAAGTTCGTTTTATTAGCTTCTTTGCAGCCATTTTGGATCCCTGTTTTTGATGCTTGACACTCAGCCGAGCATTAAATGTGATGCTTGGTGCTAGACAAAAATCTGATAAACTGCACATAGTAGTATGTCGTGCATTGTAGCGTTTGCAAAGCAATGGATCAGCAAAAAATAGTTCACAAATTTTTACAAGGGAGGTGAAACCTTGGTTAGATGAGATTAATGTTCTGCTCGTGTGACAAGTCCATCGTGTTAATTTTCCTTCAAATTTCAGGCCAAACTTGTTCAGGAGCTTCGCGACGAAATCACCCAACTCCGCAAGAAACTGGCAATCGCCAAACAACACATCGTGCTCGTGTCGGAGGGAACGCCACACAGTAAGTTGGAAATAAACCGGAATTTTTAGTTATTTGCGTTGTTGTGACCGGAAAAGAGCAGTTTGTGTTCGTTGCACCAAAGTGCAACAAAGATAGTCAAGATATTAAAAATACTCGATTTTAAATGGTTTTTTACGTGTTTACCTAAAAAGAGCTGCCCATTAACCAAGTATTCGGTACCAAGCATAGCCAAGTTTCATGTTCGGTACTCAGCCAAGATCCGCTAAATATCGAATAATAATAATGCTAAAGGTTTAAACAAGTCTAAGCTACCCCCGAAGATTATCAAATACCTGAAATCCGGAACTAATTGATTGCAAATTACTCGTGTTGGGTCACAATGGTTTGATGCAAGAGCACATAGTTAAACCCTTTTCTGACTGTAACTTCACTAATTTCGGTTTCATCAGAAAATCAGAATCAGAAACAATATTTTGTCTCGCAGATGAAGTCGTGTTGGCTCGTTTGCAAGACCAGCTCCAGCGCGCCACCGAGCGGATATCGGCGTTAAGAGAGGAACGAAATCAACTTCTGGAAAGCGGAAATCGGATGAGAGCTGAGATGTTGAAGTTGTCGCCTCTGCGGGAAGAAAAAGAAAATCCCGTTGACAATGACGAAGGTATGGGTCAGGATTTAAAGTTAATGGGGGCGTGAAATAGGCGTGGCAGTGGGCCAATTCTGCGCCTCTGACATTATTGCAACACTCTGCAGCGACGAGTTTGGTTTGCTTTAAAACTGAAGTCGGCAATCTTTTCAACGCAGACCCCCAGTTTACAAATTACGTCAAAATGTTGATGACGTCAGGGCTTTGAAACAAAAAGGTCGCCTAATTTGGTTCAAAAAGGTTGTTAGAATATGAATTGTAAATTACGAGGCGTGCCATGAATCCTCGTCTGCCATTGGTTGCCGGCTCCTGTTTGAAAACGTCTCGTTACACTTGACTTTTCTGCATGGAAAAATAACGAATTTTTTCCGAGTTGATTTTGAAACCAAAGTTTCCAGTACGGACTAAAATTGTGTTTCTACAAATTTCAACACAATCTGTTGGAGTTTGGTTGCAGCCAAATTACCCCTGTCTTCTGACAACACACCATCGTTGATGCTCACTCGTAAATCTTAAGCAAACCTTTATATGAGTCGATTTGTTCGTCACAGAACCGACAAAGCTTGAAAGAAGCCCGGCATCTCCGAAAACCCCCCTCGGGGAATCCCCAGGTCCGAGCAAACTTCATCAGATGGAAGAACTCCAGTATCAGCTCACCAAGTATGCGATCTCCTAATTCCCAACCTCTCTGATGTATCCGCCCTGTGGTTATTTTGGATCTTTTCATTCCCCCCTACTACTAGACAAGCAGAGAAAAGTGAACTTATCATAAATAACCTAACTATAAAGTCGAAATTCCTCCCTTAACTCATAAAATTCCTTCCCGGATCCACTGTCCCAGTGTTTGTGGCGTGAACTTTGACCTTGTATCATTTTGCGACAGACAGGAACTTGCGTTCGCCCGACACAGACCGCTCCCTCATCACGCCAAGTCCAGCGAATCGGATGAGAGCAGCTTAATTCCAGGTATCACGTGGAGCACTTTACTTAAATTGGAATTAATTCTGTGGTAATTGTAAGTTTGCGCAAATTAGATGTACACAAATTACAATTGTTTCCACTTTCATAATATGAAAAGGAATTCATCAGTTCGACAAATGCCTAAGTGCTAAAATAAAACTCATTTCGAACAAATACTGTTTTTCCTGTTTACATCAACCTGGGTAAATTTGTATCGTACAATTAAAAGTAACTAGCATTTAAAAGATTATTGTCATTGAGATAGGTTGACCCCCAAAATTTTTGGTCGGACTATGTCTTGTTTCAAAGTGTTTTTACGATTAGATTCGTGTGATTTGTCCCCAAACATCCGTTTCCCATGCAGAAAAGCCAGACTCCGATCCCGAGCAGCGCCCCCCTGTGGCCACATCACCTTCACCAATCCATCCGACATACACAAGTTCATCGCTTGATGACTCTTCTATGCGGGATGTGTGGAGGATACTGGAAGCTCCGTCCAGTCCGTCTGTGATGGGAGATTCCGATGGTAGGTGGATTAAAACATTGTAGTGTTTTTCCATACAATACGTTGACAAATTTAGGTCAAAACCTCATGAAAACGGCCAGAAATTATGGAATTTTGTTACTTGCTGAAGTTTCTGTGTGAAAAATTAACAATTGCTTTGTTGGGTCTCTTCTATTTGTTGTAATGTTTCAGTTCTGGGTAAATTTGGAACTAACATATGTTCCCAGCTGACAACTGACTTTTTTATCCGTGCAAATATCGTTTTATTACCAAACCAGCTGGTAGATTTTTTAATTTTTGTTCATTAAGAACATCTGTACTTGGAATGTATATTTAAAAGTTGGGAGCTGTCACTTTATGTTTGTTTCCGTTATGACGTAGGTTTAAAACCGGAAGTAACTGCGGCTCCCAAATTCTCCCAGGCCAGTAAACTACCACGAGGTGGCGCTCGCACTCGAGTAGCGACTAGGAAGCCCCGGATTAAACCAAAAATTCGAAACTACAACGTCAGAGATGACTCAGCATATCGTGACGATGCAAAAACGACAAAAAAATGGTAGTTCTGTTTCTATTGAGATTTTTCTACATTTATATATTTTTCAGTATTGTTATTTGCACTGTGAATGTGTAAAAGGGTCATGGTTAAGTACCACGCTCATTTATTGTTCTAACATCGAAGAGAACAAAGAATTAAATGGTTTTTCCAATAGTTAGTTGTGTTCGCTTTTTGGCCCCCACCAAGCTCAGTACATAGTGGAGTTTTATTCGAGTTTGCTTCACCTAAATACGATCCTTGAGATCAAGGGCAGGCCCTAAGTATGCTCGGAACCCAAGCTTAACCTGGTTGACCCTGAGTGAAGCTGCTTTATAGGAATTCGCATGAAATAAACAGCAGCATCAAAGCCGGCTAAACGAAAAACACAGACGTTTGTTGTGCAAAATACGTTTTAAACTTTAATGAAAAAAAATCAAACCTTCACAATAAATTGTTTGAAAACGATTCACAAGAAATCGCGAACACAATTTCCTGCAAAAATAATTCGTGCACACATCAAATGTCAGTTGGTAGTCGAAAAAATAGAAGGTGCGACATGTTGAAAATTGCTTCCTAACACACTGCGTGATGCGACAAGCTCTAAATGTTAATTCCTGTTAAAGCGGAAGCTACCGGGGAAATTCTTGCACGAATAACAAACACGTTAAAAGATATGGGACACAATATGTAGGCTGTGTCTGACAATTTCACAGATGTATGAATAATTGTTACCACGTTGTTTAGTGGTAAGCAGGTTACTCGCAATATCGTGCTATATTTGTGCGCTTACACGAATTCTGTCTGCACGTTTTGCCCAATTCCGCTTTTAGTTATCTGCTGCGGCATAACAACGAATACAAACAGGCGATTAGCAGGTTTTAAGCAGTGTCACCATCGCAACCTCTTACGAATTTCTGTTTCTTGTATTTTGTAAATAAAGAATTTTTTCACTCAAGCATAGTGTGGAGTGACGTAATCTATCCGTTTTTGTTTGCGCTTAGTTATGACGCATCTACTACATTACTACGTCATTGTGTAAACAACACCTGTGCACTACTTTGAGCGTTAACGGGGTTTGACCTTTCAGTTATTCTTGACCTTTTCATTGTCGGCATCCCTCTAAAATCACCAACCAGTTCTCGTGCCTCCTTCAGTAATTGCCAAAAAGTAATTATTGTTCTCGGGTTGGAAACGCAAACCTTCCTCCCCATAGGGATACAAATACTCATTGGTAAGAACCCCTGAATTATTCCCATAAGCGTATTTTGAAGCGAAACTGTGCGAAGCGATGGACACATCTTTTGGTAGCGTCTCGATTCCCGGTCATTCATATTTAACCTCGTGTTGATGAAATCTTCCTCGTATTATCCAACATATGGTCGCCACAAAACCCGTGACAAGATAGAGGTAACTGTGAACGTTGCTGCCTGCAAACGTGATATCGGTTTAAAAGTTTGCAGGAAAATATTGGTCCAAGCTTTAATAAAATATCCCAACTAGTTTGGCATTGCTTGCGTTGCATTCACTTTTTGTCTCACCTGTTTCGATGAAGACGTTCAAGTAGAGACCGAAGCTGATCAATAGAATCATCGGATACCAAACCCTGACATGCTTCGTGTAATGCGGGAATACAAACAAATCTACGATGATCAGTGTGATAACGTAGAACATGAAGAGCGGGATAGCGAGGTTGCCAGCTGTTCCAACTGTAAAAAACCCTGAACACACAAATAATCGGTTATTACTGGAATCAAATCCTTTGAAATCATTAAGCCCAAATGGCAGCAGCATGAACGGATTAAGAATTTTATGAGTTTTGTGGACGAATTTCCTCTTTATAGTTGTTCATAATAAGTGCAGTATTTCTTTTTTAGGTAGACCAGTGGTTTCAAACCTTTTATTATTACTTTACACTTCTTGTTTTGTAGGGATGGAATTAAAAGTTCCAAAATAAATTAAGGTGGGAAATGTAACAAAATCGTTGGGAAGCATGCCTTCGGCTAAGTGACGTGTTGACTTTCGTCAAAGGTTCTGAAGCAAGCAAGGCAGACAGACAAGATAGTTTGTCCTGGCGGCCAACCAACTTTACTCAATATAATGCTCGTTTTGACTGCACAGTCTGCAACCATTGGGTCGTTGGTCAACTGTCTTTTTACGGTTAGCGTTGCATAGAAAAATAGTTAATTGAATTCAGTTAGCTGCTAATGTGTCCCTTGTGTGCAAAGTCAGCCTGCATTAAAATCTACTTTATCATACAGCAGATGTTATTAAGTTTTAAAAGTAAACATAACCAATTTCACACATGCAACTTACCGAACACTGGGCTTTTGCATAGCGATATTGAACCGAACCAGCTGACCAGATTAGCGTACCATGCACTGAACTGCGGGAAAGAATTGATGACGAAAATGTCGTACCACCATTGCCACGACTCTGAAAAACATAATTAATTGCTTTGATACATTACAGGATATCAGATGTTTGGTTTTGTCAAACATTTACATTCACTAAACCCATTGGTCCTCAAAATTTAGCTGTTCTGCGGAGGCGAGAATTTTTAAGGAGATTCACAAAGCCTAATCTTTTCAACGCCAATTTAAGTACCATTGCTAGCGCAAGCTTTCTTACTTGGAATAGGTTCAAGGTTGTCATGGTGTCCAATACGCCGTTTCACAGCCATGATCAACATTGACGTTGCGTTGAACACCGAGATCATCACGAAACTCGTGGTCATCGCAGGGTAGCCGTGGCCATAACTGAACGTGAAAGCAATGCACAGGAATCCCAAACTCGCCCAGTGATAGTAGAATGCCTGCACAAAATAAGGCACAATGTTGTGACACAAGGAATTGTGAAACTTTATAAAATTAAAATCTGTTGTTGTGTGATTTTCCGGTCAGTTAGTTCAGTGTCAGTTGGTCGCCTAAATGCCATTGTTATCGGTAATAGCCATTATATTACGCTAAACGTTTGAGATTCCAGCGAGTCAAAACAACAATACTTGCGTTTTCAAACATCTTCATGGAGGTTGACATTCTGTAGACAACGAATATTCCCATGGCCATGACAGGAATGTAGTAGCAAAATCCAAGGAGGAACTGCAAGGAAGTTTAATTGATTTTGCTTGGTAGAATAAACCAGGTTTTAAGACACAGGCAATTTCGATAAAATTGTCGCCATCGTTTTTTATTTTTACCATGATAGGATGCGGATTAAAATCAATGGAAAAGCTTGTCCGGTAATCTCCAAAGGGATAAATGAGACCTGAAAAACGACAAGAGATGTTTGCAAAAATGATTTTATTGAATTAAAACGTTTTATCATGTTTCTTTTATCTTTGTTTTGTCAGGATAGAAGGAAGCCGGAGGCCCCCGGAAATTGGTCGTTTTTCGACTTTGGCGAAATTACCACGATTTTAACTAAGAAAAGGTAAAAAGACCTTATGGTAGAAAGAATTTACTACTTGTACGAATGAAAACACAAATTTATTGAAATATTTTTAAGTATGTTCGCTCTTAAAGTTAATATTCTCAACACAAACCTGGAAACAAATGTTCAAGTTTTCTTGAAGCGTGCAGAAACATTGTCAGCTGACCGAGAGCCATCACCGTTGAGGAATAAATGATTGCTTTTGTCTCACTAACCATGCTGACAGCTTAACCTCTAGGTCTGTCTTTCAAAGTTTTATTCCGAAAACACAACCAATTCACTAAATCGACAAATTCAATTTTTGTTTTATTTTCAACTCCAGGTCTGCAAAATCCGTTGAAATATAAATTGTTATGTGCTTCATCGGTTTCGGACAAACAACTCCAAAATTACCATAATTACTTGCTCCAACGAACTGACATAAAATGGCCCCCAGCTATTGCGCTAAGGATTACAAAAATCGAAATAAATAAATAATTAACCAAATTACCTTGGCGAGTAACAAATCTCAACTTTATCTAAGTTGGGTGCTGAACGTCTCAAGTAAATGGATTCGCCAAAGTTGAGTTAACCAAGAAGTTCTCAACCTTTTTTTACACTAAGGATCCCTTCAACCGATAATCAAAGCCGAAATACTGAAAATGTAGTTCCTAAATAGTAATTTTGTGTCCGCAAATTCAGAAAACAACCTATAAGCTCTTACAGATCATCTTTTTAGACTAATACATATTTCTTGCAAATTTTAAACCCCCCCTAGTGGGGCATCCCCCCGGTTGAGAAGTCGTTAGTTAACGAGTGAGCACACACAGTGCGTTCGTTCTTGTCTTCGTCAAACCTATAACTGTTTGACCAATCCAAACTCCCAATTTCGGTACAGCAGCCATGGTGTCCCCAGGCTAAACTGTCAACTTGGCCTGGTATTATTTTATTTAAAACTTGAAAATCGCTGCACGTTCCGTTACAACTAATTTATTGCACTTTCGTAAACAACCCTACATCCAGTTCTCAAATTGTTCTTCGTTTTAATTTTCCAAGGGCATCGCACAATAATTCCGTTTCGAAGTTAAACTGTTTTGTATCAATAAATACAACTTTAATAATAATTAAGCGTCTTTATTAAATTCTTATCGCTGGTGCGTCAAAAGTCTAAACTTTTCTAAAGCTACCGCATCAAATGAAATCTGCAGGCACACATGTTGACCTCAAGTAGATTAGCATGCGCTAAAGCTCACAGAAAGTTAGCTAACGTAAATAGCTCAAACAGACTTTTTTTTTGCCAAGCTCCTTTTTTGCCTGACTGTGGACGATTCAGGATGACAGACGCCTCAAAAAATCGTGACCTATTTAATACAGACGTCTGTGACGCGTATAGACTGATGGATCGGAGAAAAATGGAAATTTGTCAGTAATACCGTTTCGCTTGTGATGAATTATTTGGAAGTCACGCGTCAAACGGCGTCATATGTTTGCAACTGCAACTATTTTTAGCCTCTGTGTTTGCGCTTATTTTATCAAATACATCAAGAATTTCAACTCAGGAAGGCGTAGGCTATCTGACGCTACACAACTTGAACACAGAAACAATTGAGGGCCAAAAAGAGGTAATAACAATTACCATATATGCTTACCTAACTTGGGGTTTTGGTTCGAGATTTCAATGTGTTTGCCTAAACCACGTACTAAAGTCACCAATAACAATTTGAGTAGTTACTGGCTACAACCCAAAAGCGATTGAAAAACAGAGCCATTATATCTACGGCTGCTATTTCTGTTCCAAGTTAATTTTGGCAAAAGTTTAAAATGCGTTGCAGGTCATGTGATAACTAATTTGTAAAAACATTTTTAGCAAACTTTAACGACACAACGTAAAGTACTATTAGCCCAAATAACAATTTGACGTCATCTGATGTCTGCCATTCCTATTATGCACTCGTGAAATCCAAGATGACGCGGTTTGTAAAAATCGTCACAAAGACAGTTTTGGATATGTCTAAACCTTTTGCTAGCTGCAGTAATTAATCGTCTGGTTGGTTGTTCCAATGGTCCATACAACTGTTGCGTTGGTATGGAATTGTAAATACCAAAGTCCATAGAAAACACAAGCTATTAGAGGAACTGGACAAGTTGTTGCGGGTTCTGGAACAGTTTTTGTCATATTACGTTGTACGATTTCGGCCAAATTTGAATATTCGCAAACTTATGAAACTACGCGTAATTTACAGTGTTTGCACACAAAGTGTCGTGCATAATATCGAGCTGGTGAGTAATATACGCGTTCAGTGCTGGTACTGTTGTGTTTATGTTACAGGGCAAGTTATTTACCTACAAAACATAAGGGTGATGTCATCGTAAAGGTAGTAAAGGCAGACTTTTTACCGTCCCTAAAGCATGATTGGAACCTGGTTACAGTGAAAATAGGTAACAGCGTTTCGATTAGTTTTACCAAACCGTTAATAGGTTGGCTTACGCCATAGATAAATTTTGTCAGTTTGTAACTTTGATGTAAGAAATGCTAGAAGTTGTTAATGCATTTAAAGGTTTAAAAATGTATGAAATCCGGATTACTAATGCAAATTCTTGCAGGACTTGCAACGTCGCTGTTGTCGTATATTTAACGTTTCGCTGTGGGGATAAAATAATAACTGCGCGCTCCTGTGATCGTCAAGGTCACAGGATTTGTGATTTTTGGAAGTGTGCCGGGAAAATCTTCAGGAATCGCTTAAATTACAGGCAAGTTACCGTCAGAATCCTTAAGACATGTTTTAATTGATTTAATTATTTCCACCATCTCATATCTAAACTTTTACTGAATCTATTTACTGAAGATAACGCTACAATCAACAACAAATTACAATATTCGGCGAACTGCAGCCATAGTTTTTGCAAACTGATTTATTCAACCATGTTATTTCAACACATGATTCGTAATTGCTCACTATAAGTTTTGACCAATCAACCTGTACCAAATTACATTTTTAACTTTTACATCACTACTATTGGAAGTTATTTACTACTTATTAGATACTTGTACCTGCATCTGACTTACACATTTTTTTGCCACAAATTTGGTTGGTTACTTTAACTGCTATGTAATTTATATTTTTTTGCATATCATCGGAGCTGATGCTGAAGAGTTGCAAATCTGAGCTGATCAACACCCATATAATCGACCCAAGGTAACTGCAGATTCATCGAACACAAAATAATGCAAGGCAAGTGATGGACAGGTTTTACAACCGACACATTACAGTGGTTAATATCAGACCACTTTCACCCATAAAGCAGATGTTTACTCTGGCCTGCTGGGTAGTTGTATAGCTTGTAAAATAAATTATGGGTCCCCTTCCATTAAGGGGACACATTGTTTTTACTTTGTTTTTTATTCTTTATTTCTTTTTTGTCTACTGTCTAACCCGAGTTTGTTCTCCTGTTTTGACCAAGAAGTAGTTGTTCAAATTTATTCAAATTTTCACGCATAATAGATGCATATCGGAAGTTGTGCACTGACAATTTTTTACCCCAATTTACCGATCGGTTCACCCACAGGCCCCCAAATCGTAAAATTTTTAAAACAGCAATATTTAACAAAGTAGGTCACCTAGAAGTTTCCTATTTTATTAGTTGATACAATGTGTTGGTTACAGGCTGCTACTTTACACATACAAGGCGGCTGCATGCTGATTAAAATTAAAACGGTGATGACCTCAATACCTTTGCTCTTTCGCAATGTAGAAGACAGTGCGGAGCAGCAATTTATTTATACATTATGGGTCCCCTTCCACGAAGGGGACACATTCTTTTTACTCTGCTTTTTTTTTTCTTTTTTCTGTCTACTGCGAGTTTGTTCCCATGTTTTAGTCATGAAGGAGCTGTTCAAATTTCTTCAAATTTGCACACATGATAGATGGGCATCTGAAGTTGTGCACTGTCAACTTTTTACCCCAATTCACCCATCGGTTCGCCCACAGGCCCCCAAAATGTAAAATTTTTAAAACGGCAATATTTAACAAGGTAAGTAACCTAGAAGTTTTCTATTTTGATAGCTGGTACAATGCAATGTATTTTGTAACTTTTGTTTCGATTCACCCAATTTTTACCTTTTTAACCCCCAAAATTCCGTTTTTTCTTACACGAGTTTGTTCCCACATTTCGGTCAAGAAAGAGTTGTTCAAATTTCTTCAAATTTTCACTTATGATAGATGGGTATCTGAAGTTGTGCACTGACAACTTTTTACCACTGTTCACCCATAGGTTCACCCACAGGCCTCCAAAACGTGAATTTTTTAAAACAGCTATATTTAACACAGTAAGTAACCTAGAAGTTTCCTATTTTGACAGTCGATACAATGCAATGTATTTTGTGACTTTAATTTGGATTCACCCATTTTGTACCTTATTAACCCCAAATATTCAGTTTTTTGTTTACATGCCTTTTACTTCAGACGTACTAGTCCAAATGTATTGAAATTTAGGGCGTAGATATGTAGGGTGCTTCTTATAGGTTGTTTAAAATTTTAGCTTGATCGGTCAAGTATTTACCCTTGCAGCCGCAAATACGTGTATAACAGCTGGCGGTTTTGCCCCGAATGCAAAACGACCTGACGAGAGGGAGTGATTGACGATTTTACGACTCAAGCGGCGCAATGCTCAGCGGTTGGTCAAAGGCTGCTACTTCACATATAAACGGGCGTTTATAGGGTGCGGCCAGGCGGGCGTTTCATTTTAATTGTCTTGTTTTATGATGGACGAAGCTTTTTATATTATGTCACTGGTACAGGTGATTGCGTAGCGTAAACCGAAATGCGTCTGGTAAATAACTTTGTAAAGGTGATACATTACAATAACTTTGCTTTCATTTACGGTTCCACTCTATTGTACAAAAACATGTAAGCGCACATGTAGTTGCTCAAGAAGCGTTATGTTGTTGTTGAACTTATAGTACAGTACTGAATCCGCGCTGAAGAGATTCATTAAGAGGTTGTTGCGGCCTGGCGAAAGGCACTGTAGGTCAAACCAAAATCAATGGGGCTGTGAGGTTTAAATTGTGCTGTTTAAAGTGAGATTGTAATCGGCATAATGTAAAACATGATTTGGTTAGAATTTATGTGAAAATCTTTACATTTTGTTTTCCCACCGATTTTTTAACTAGTCTCATCCTAAAACATCGCTACTATTCAGAAGCTTCATGTGTGTGGGGACCCATTGTTTATGCTAGCAGAAACAATCATGTTATAAAATGCCAATTTGGGACCCAATGTTATGCAGACATTGAATATATATCCAACATAATGAAGGAAATGGTACATGTGGAAAACATCAATTTGGGGTGGTAGTGTATGTGGAATGAAAATATGGAGACTGCCACCTCTCTAGTTTTTATTTTTAGTCCTGCCATTTTCTGCCGTATGGCCAGTATATATTATTACTATGTAGTTGTGTAATACACGCAACACCACCCAACACTATAAAGAGCTTATTATGGGTTCCCTTCATGGAATATTGTTTTTACTCTGTTTTTTTATTTTTTTCTGTCTAATGTGAGTTTGTTCCCATGTTTTGGTCAAGAAGGAGTTGTTCAAATTTCTTTAAATTTCCACACATGATAGATGGGTATCTGAAGTTGTGCACTGACAAACTTTTTACCCCAATTCACCCATCGGTTGGGGGGGGGGCCCCCAAAATGTAAAATTTTTAAAACGACAATATTTAACAAAGTAAGTTACCTAGAAGTTTTCTATTTTGATAGCTGGTACAGTGCAATGTATTGTAATGTATTTTGTGACTTTTGTTTCGATTTACCCTTTTTTTGCCTTTTTAACCCCCAAAATTCCGTTTTTTCTTACTCGAGTTTGTTCCCACGTTTTGGTCAAGAAAGAGTCGTTCAAATTTCTTTGTATTTTTACACATGATAGATGGGTATCTGAAGTTGTGCACTGACAACTTTTTACCCCAGTTCACCCATCGGTTCACCCACATGCCCCCAAAATGTAAAATTTTTAAAACAGCTATATTTAACACAGTAAGTATCCTAGAAGTTTCCTATTTTAATAGTTGATACAATGCAAAGTGTTTTAAAGTTTTTTGTGACTTTTATTTGGATTCACCAATTTTTTTACCTTTTTAACCCCAAATATTTAGTTTTTTGTTTACATGCCCTTTACTTTAGACATACTAATCCAAATGTATTGAAATTTAGGACGGATATATGTAGGGTGCTTCTTATAGGTTGTTTAAAATTTTAGCCTGATCGGTCAAGTATTTACCCTTGCAGCCGCAAATACGTGTATAACAGCTGGCTGTTTTGCCCCAAATGCAACACGACCTGAAGCGAGGGAGTGATTGACGATTTTAGGACTTAAGCGGCGCAACGCTCAGCGGTTGGTCACAGGCCGCTACTTTACGCATAAACGGGCGTTTATAGGGTGCGGCCAGGCGGGCGCTTCATTTTAATTGTCTTATTTTATGACGGACGAAGCTCAGCTGTTTATATTCTGGTTTAGGTGATTGCGTAGCGTAAACCGAAATGTGTCTGCTAAATAATGTTGTAAAGGTGATACATTACAATAACTTTGCTTTCAAATACAGTTCTACTCTATTGTACAAAAGCACGTAAGCGCATGGTTAGTTGGCAAAGAAGCTTAATGTTATTGTTGTTGAATTTATAGCGCATTACTGAAACCGCGCTGAAGAGATTGTTTAAGGGTTTGTTGTGGCTCGGCCAAAGGTCACTGTAGGTCAAACTATTGGTTAGTGTGGCTGTGGGGTTTAAACTATGTTGTTTACAGAAAGATTGTAATTGGCATAATGTAAAAAAATGATTTGGTTAGAATATATGTGGAAATCTTTACTTTTTGTTTTCCCCCTCGATTTTAACTAGTCTCATCCTAAAACATCACTACTATTCAGAAACTTCATGTGTGTGGGGACCCATATGTTTATGCTAGCAGAAACAAACATGTTATAAAATGCCAAGGGAATTAGGGACCCAATGTAATGTGGGTATTGAAAAAATATTCAATGTAATAAAGAAAATGGTATATGTGGACCCCCCCCCCCCCCCCCCCCCCCCCCCCCGGAATGAAAATATGGAGAACGCCACCTCTAGTTATTTTTATGACAGACGAATCCCAACTGTTAAAACTACACCACTGCTTTACATGATTGCGTAAGGTTAACCAAGATGCGTTTGCTAAATAACGCTGCAAAAGATAATACCTTACAATAAATTTGCTCTCAAATACGGTTGCACTCCCTTGTACAGTAACATGTAAGCTTATATTTGGTTCGTCAAAAAGTGCAATGTTGTTGTTAGATTGATAGCGCATTGCTAAAACCCCGTTGAAAAGGGTCGTTTGCTGCGGCTCGGCCAAAGGTCACTGCAGGTCAAACTTTTGATTAGTGTAACTGTGGGGTCATAGGCGCCGAGTTTTGCAAAAATGCAAGGTGGCAGATGTACGTCACAACGCCTAGTATTGTGACGTCACACACGTGAACAACAGCAAAAGTCGCGCTGTCCCAACACACGTGACAGTTACTACAACAATTCCTTGGCTGGTTATTTACTTTGCTGGTTTTTTACGTACAAGCCATACTAAACTACACTGCGGCGATCAATATACGCTAACATGCGGTTAAGATACACGTGGGAACAAAACAAAGTTTAGTACGGTGCACAGGTATCTACGCATATCAAGTCACATGGCCCTGAACACATTAGTAAAACGATAGTTCTCCTCTAAGCTTATCCAAAATTACAAATCCATCGTGGTTCGTCATATGCATGAAAACTTGTGTTCGAACAAATGTAACCACAAAAGATCTTTCGGTCATTTAGTTCAGAATCTATATCTACATTGCTGTTCTTGCATATTGCATGTTGTAGCTTAACACACGTATATAAAAACACTATGAAAGCATTTCGCTATTTGAAGGCAAGCGTTACATCAAATATTACAGTTGCTTCTGGTCATGTCTTATTACAGCATAACCGGATTGTAACGTAACAATGGCTAACGATTCACCGGTAAACAATCGCATTTTTGATGACATAAACAAGGTAAAACGCCAAAGCCATTCACTATTTGTATGCGTTTAGTTTTGACACCTTACGAATAAGCGTGCTACGTCCCTGTTCTGTTTATGCTAGCAGAAACAAACATATTATAAAAAGCCGAGGGATTGAGGGACCCAATTTACTGCTTGAAAATATATCCAATGTAATAAAGAAATGGTATATGTGGAGAACATCATTGGGGGGTGGTAGTGTATGTGGAATGAAAATATGAAGAACGCCATCTCTCTAACCAAAGTATATTTGTTATATCGCCCCGCAGAAGACAATGTGTAATAATATCTCTGCTGCAATCCACTGTGCAGTTGTATGTCAAAAATGATTTGGTTTAGCAAAGGACAAATCGTGCATTACCAAAATTGCAACAAAAGTGTATAATCCGGTTTGCTGGCATCACGCCCAAGGTTGCTGAAAGTCACTTGTACAAGTCTTGCACACAACAAGATTTATTTATTGGTTACTATGACTAAGGCTGTGGGGTTATATAATGATTTTGACATTATTGATATAATGTACAGGTCATTTAAAAATTTCCACACACAATAGATAGGAATCTAAATTTGTGCGCTGACACAATTTAACTCTAGTTTATCCATCAGTTGACCAACTGGCTTCCAAAATGTTAAATTTTGAAAACTGCTTTCTGTAATAATGTAAATGACCTATGTTTGGTACATGGCAAGCGTTTAAATGAACTCGAGAGCGTTTTGTTCACAGATAGGGGTTCCTTCTTTGTGATAATTTAAAGTTTTAACCCATTCCTGTTTACAGATCCAAAGATGTGTTATCAGCCCTGCTGTTTTGCCCTGAATGCAAATAGCATAATGGGAGTGACAGCTTTAAATGTTGGAATAACCCACAACAAGTAAGTTTTATGAGATCCAAACATTGCCCTAAAGTGAGTCACATTATGAGAGAATGTTGAATTTGAACAAAATATGCAGTTTGTAAACGGTGCCTTGGTATCGATTTCTGTGCTTCGCCCAATAATCCCAGGGCGATATGCTGAAAGTAAACTTTATAAACCATGTTAGTCAGAAAGTGACTTTTTCCCAATTTATGTATTTCCACCCCTTCCAGGCTTTTACCACAATCAGTAATTATTGGCTTTGAGTTAATAAAGAAT